>PVHP010017408.1:0-34502 GCA_004024765.1 Zapus hudsonius | reverse complement strand
ACAAAGGCATGAGCATGCTCTTATCCGGAAAGCTTAGCTCTCAGATATGCAGCCAGGCTGGGTCTGTGAGAGAATGGTTAGCAGAGGAAATAAAACCTTATTGCAGTTAGAATAAGTTAGGCTTTGATCTGCTTCTTATCTTGTGGCCTGCCTAGGGGCTTTGGAGTTTTCAGGATTGCTAAGATTTACAGGGGCCCCCTGGAATTTGCCTCAACTTCCTTCAGAAGGAGACTGTCCCAGAGCCTGCCAGACTCAGCAGAAACCTTACTTCCTCCATGCCTCATTAGCAGAGTACTACAGAGACCTCCTCCAGAAATTGGACAGGTTAGGCTATTGGGCTAGCACAAAGAAGCCTCAGATATGTAGACAAACCATCACCTATCTCGGATATGAATTGAGGGAAGGGACCAGGTGGCAGACAGATGACATGAAAGAAACTATTCTCAGACTTCCAGTCCCCATCTCAACCAGGCAAGTCTGCAAATTCCTGGGAACAACAGGCTACTGCCAGCTCTGGATAATGGGGTAGGTTGAACTAGCAAAGCCTCTACATGAGGCAAAGAAAAAGAAGACCCTTTGGACTTGGGGGGCCAGATCAACAAAAGGCCTTTCAAGAACTTAAGGCCACCCTCCTGATTACCTCAGCCCTTGCACTGCCAGACCCATTGAAACCCTTCACCCTGTGTGTAGATGAAAAGAAGGGAATAGCAAAAGGGATACTGATGTGGCACCTGGAACCATGAAAGCATCCAGTCGCCTATCTTTATAGAAAGCTAGACCCTGTGACAGCAGGCTGGCCCCCGTGCCTGTGGATTATAGTGGCAATGGCCCTAATGGTAAAGGATACTGATAAAATGACCATTGACATCATCAGAAGGTGGTAACCCCTCATGCAATAGAAGGGGTCCTGAAATACCCTCCAGGCCAATGGATGATAAATGCCTGGCTAACACTACCATGGGCTTTTGCTTGATGCTCCTCACATCATCTTTTCTGAGCCCACCTCCCTGAACCCAGCTACCTTGCTGCCAACTCCATATCTGGAGGCCCCCTTGCATGACTGCCTGGAAGTCATGGCTGAGATCACCAAGGTGTGATCTGATCTCCAGGACGTTGCCCTTCCAAAAAGTGAGTTGATATGGTATACAGAGAGGAACAGTTTTGTAGCAAGTGGGATGAGGAGGGCAGGCTCGGCAGTGGTAGACCAGGCTGGGAGGATCATATGGAGTATCCCCCTTACCCTGGGCACCTCAGTCCAGAAGGCTGAACTGATCACACTGGCAGAGCACTAGAGTTGGCCAAGGGAAGGTGGGTCACTGTATACACTAATTGTTGTTACACTTTTGGCACTGTTCATGTCCATGTTGCCATCTACCAAGAAAGAGGCTTCTTAACTGCAGAAGGAAAGGAAGTACACAATCTCCCTGAGGTACAGAGGCTGTTGGATGTGGCACAGAAGCCCCAGGTGGTGGCAGTTGTTCACATTCCAGAGCACCAGTCCACCAGAATTGTGAAGGCTGAAGGAAGTTGGTGAGCCAACGACGAAGCCAAGAAGGCAATGATGGCCTCCCAGTCTTGGCACTCACCCTGCTGGCAGCAAAGTTCCCCCTCCTGCCTCTGCGACCTGACTACACATTGGAAGATGGATCAAGAACCATCATTGCTTGGAGCCTGATGGACAAGGATGGCACAGGGACACAGAAGGAAGTCTGATCCAGCCAACAAAATTGGGACTGCTCCTCCTATCCAATCTACACTGAGCCACCAACTTGGTGAAGAAAAAACTGCTAGTGCTGCTCAAGTCTGCTCACCTCCAGTTCCCCCAGCAAACAGTCCAGATCCAGGAGATCATGAACCAGTGAGTTGGGTGCCAGGCTATGAAGCCCATTAGGAAGAGCCCTGTACATTCAGGTACAATGATATGGGGGAGGGTGCCAGGACAGAATTGGGAGGTGGATTTCACTAAGGTAAAGCCCAGGAAGTATGGATACAAGTATTTGTTGGTGATGGTAGATACCTTCTCAGGGTGGGTAGAAGCCTTCCCCAATAAACGAGAAACAACCCAGGTTGTGGCTAAGGCACTGCTGGAGGAAATTATACCCAGATATGGGATTCCTGAGAACCTAGGCTCTAATAATGGCCCAGCTTTCATCAGTAAAGTCCTACAAGGACTATTCTGAGTAATGGAGACCAATTGGAAACTACATTGTGAATATAATCCCCAGAGCTCTGAACAGCTAGACAGGATGAATTGGAACCTGAAGGAGACCTTATCTAAATTACCATTGAGACTGGCAGAGACTGGGTGACTCTCCTACTTTATACTGTGTTCCGGGTTTGGAATCCACCATACATGCGTTAACACCCTTTGAAATTTTATATGGGGCTCTGCCCCCCATCGTGATATGGACTCTGTCAAACCAAGACCTTAATATGGCCCCAAATTATGCGGCCAGTCTTAAGGCTCTCCAGGAGGTCCAACAGGAGATCTGGCCATTGGTGTGCTCCCTGTATGAAAGGAAGGACTCCCCGACCCCGGAACATGGTATCACCCCTGGGGATTTGGTATGGATTAAGAGACATAGGGCCTGGCCTCTAGAGGGGAGATGGAAAGTTCTGCTGAGAAGAACCCTCACTGGACTTACAAACAGACCTGGATCCTTAGGAAGGATGAGTCTCATGAGATCTTAAACAGCACCTCATATGTTGCCCCTCCTTACACCTGGTGGCTGGACTTATACTTCAGCCCCAAGGCCTTGATAGGAGTCCTCTGGTCCAATTCCTTTCCCAGAAAGCATGGATTCTATGCCTACCCCGGCCATCAGAAGAAGGACATCAAAATCTGTGTAAGACTAAGGTATGTAAGGTAAGGTATGTTAAAAAAGTTGGGGATGTGTTTCATCCAATCATGGAGAGTGGGCAATGGAGTTCCCTAAAAAGGATGAGCTTGTCAGTATGAGATTCATTTTCCCAATCACTGAGTAGAGCCCACCCCTTAATCAATGATACAATGTGTCCTGGGGAACTTTGTGATTTGATAAAATTGTTATTTACTGACTGAGCTGAAACTGAGACTAGATGGACCTTTGGTTTAACATGGGGAGTGATGCTCTATCAGGGTTATGGCCCTAAAGGCATATTGCAAGTCCTCCTGAAGATAGATGAGTCTGATAAAACCCACACCCGGTTAGATCCAAACCAGATTTTAACTCCTCCATCCAGCAACACAAAGATAAAATATCTGAACGAGTGAGAAAGACCACCTCCTCAATTGCTGGTTCTATAACAACTTTGGAACCATTAGGCAACCCCCCCCCAGAGACCCCTTATAGAAACTGATGATCACCATGTATGAGACCCTCAATACTACAAGTCCAGACCTTATAGATTCAGGTTGGTTGTGCTATGACATCAAGCCCCCCCTCTATGAAGCCATAGGACTAAATGCCATATACAACATTTCTAGCCAAATGAACCCTTCCCACTGCTCGTGGAATGATCAAAAGTTTGGGCTCACTCTACTACAGGTAAATGGGATGGGGACTTGCCTTGGACGAGTACCAAGAGATATAAGGAAGTCATGTGTCACTATAATGGTGTGATGGTTAGGTTTTGTTGTCAACTTGATCTTTTTAATTATCTTTGGTAGGTCTCTGAGGATGTTTACAGGAAGGCAGCCTCTCAGTAGGGGGCAGGATGTAAAGAAGCTCAAAGATCAGAATTAAAGTCCATCCACTTACCTCAACCCCTGAGCTCTAACTCTGAAAATGTAGAAAGGCCCAGTCTACCATAGACAAAGATTTCAATGAGCTACCACTCTCTGACCCACATTTCCTCTTCATTCTTGGTCCTGGAAGCTTCTGGTGGCTTGCATCTCACACATCATCTATTCAGATGTTTCACAGAAAGGTGGGCTTGACTTGGTGCTGGTGTTGATGCTCAGGGTGAAAGGGAGACTAAGTAGTGACAGGGTAGTTCTGCAGGAAGCTGCCAGTGAGCCCCTGAAGCCAATCAGTTACTTGGCTCATGTGTGTGTGTTTGTGTAGTGTGTTTGTGTGGTATGTGTGTGCTGTATGAGTTCTGTGTGTGTGTGTGTGTGGTGTATGTGGTGTGTAGATGCATGCATACATGTTAGTAAGCCACAGACTGGTGTTATAAGTGTGCTTGGGCATCCATTGTTGGTTTCAATGGGTATTATAATCAGACCTTCCATGGCCCTCCTGTTTGCATACCAGGCGCTGTTCCTTCAGACCATCTCCCAGCCCTGTGACCTGGATCCTGATGAAGATCACAAGGTGTGAAAGTGGGCAAGTCACTGACCTGACGGAAGTGTACTGCATGTCACTTTCAGGAACCGTGATATTCATCACAGTGGTTGCACTTGTTAGAATGCATCCATATCCCTTAGTCACTAGCCATAGGTCAAGGCAACTGTGAGGTGGGGCTCAGCTGGACAGTCCCTCCTCCACTTCACAGGCTGGAGCCATGAGCTCATCTCAGCACCTCTTACTTTGTGGAGGATAACTGAACTCATCACTGGGATCACCAACCTAGTGTGTGATGGATGCTTTAGACGCTTGGGGAGGATGTCAGGTTGTGGCTTCCATGTCTCTTCCTAGAAGCTGCCTGGTCACCTTGGAGATCACATAGCAGAGGCTTCTTAGCTCAACTCAGAAGATGAACTCGAGTTTTCTAGATGAGTGTGAAATCTCAGTGAATTAGGGCTCTCTAGAGAACAATGAATTGTACTAAAAGGAGGGATTTATTGAATTAGCTCACAGCAGTCCCACAGTTGCAGTCTGCAAGCCCAAGAGTCAAGGATCCAGTAGCTGCTCACTCCATGTGGCTGGACACCTCAGCAGTCCTAATCCAGCACTGAAGGCCTAAAGGCTTCCTGGTGAACTGCTGGTCTTCAGTCCTGGCTGGAAGGCTGAGAAAGCTTGATTCCAATACTGACAAAGAGATGCCCAGCAACCAGGCAGGCAGGGAGGCAGGGGAAGAGGGAGATTTTGTTCCCCTTGATATAGCCTTAGGGTGGAGTCTTGCAACCCTATCCCAGACTTGGCTTCCTGAGTTTCTGAGATTTTCTTCCTGCCCTGCTCTCCCAGTAAGGGATGTTCATTTCTAGCTTCGTTGAGCTTCCTTACATCCTGACCCCTACTGAGAGGGCTGACTTCTTGTGAACAGAAACCCACCTGGGATTACTAAAAAGTCAAATTACAAACAGAATTTAAGCATCACAAGTCCACCCCTTGTCAACTTGACATCAATATCTCCTTACATCTTGCTTAATTTCCCAATGAAGACAGTAACAAGATCATAATTCTACCTAAAATGATATAACTATCCCACAAACAACTGAAAATGTATATTCTCCCCCAACTCAAGGTCCCTTGAATGCTTAATATCTAAATATCTAATAAGTTAAAGTGATTAATGATATAATATCAATATTAATATTATAATAGAGAAATAGAGGAAAAACAAAAGTATTGGTGAACATATGCACAAATATTCTTAGCAAAGACAACATATATTCATGGTAATTACAGCCCTTATCTTTGTAGCTGGTCATGTGGCTTTAGCTTGTATTTGTGACTACCTTCTTCTACTACCCATTCTGTATTTCCTCCTCATTTAGCAAGCACCTCAGCAGGTCTTGGTTCTTTCCCTGGAGGGATGACCCATACTTTCATTCCTGATAGATCTGAGCCATTTTTCACAGTGCCTTATTTGGGGTGCTGTAGATTCCCATTGACTTTGATAACAGGACATGTTAACACCAAGAGACACACTAGAGAGTCTCCTGCGCTCCAGACATGCTCTTGCTTGCCTCCATTGTGGAAGAGCAGTCCATTTTCTCCCTGGTAGTCTGGATCAAAAACTCCTGCTAATACTGTAACTCCTTTCTTGGCCTGTTGACTGGAGGGCATCAGGAGCCCAAAGTGCCTGGGAGGGGGAGTCTAAGCTTCCAGTTCAATGGAATGTTCTTTGTGCCTCCTGGCAAAAGCACTCCCCCTTCTGGCATCCAGACTTCCAGGCCAGCAAAGCATAAAGTTGCAGGAACAGGAAGCAAAAATTTAGCAAATGGGTCACTTGGCATGATGGTAAGTCGTACCATTCCTATTTCCACCCTTGATTCGTGAACCCATGGATCAGTGCTATAGGAGAAACAGTACCATATATAGGATGCTGGTTCAGAGCATACCCAGCCTGCTGGAGAGCCCTGCTTATGAGGTTGCAGAGATAAAAGAAAGGAGTATGTCAGAACTGGGCTACTGGCAGAAAGGCTGGCTACATTTTCCTCATGTCCTGAGAATTTGAGCAAAGTTGAATTTAGAAATAATGGACTGATGAATTTGGTGGAAGAAAGTATAGAGCAGAAAAGATGAGAAAAATATATAATTTGACACAGGAATAAATGTAAGGAAGTTTGAAGTCCCAGGCACAAAGACCAATTTTAGGCCATTTAAGCTGAAATTGTAAAGAGATTACTCCCATTAAATATGGCCCAAATCCATTGGGACAGTGTGAAAGATGCCCTAATGGTGAAACCTAATGTACTGAAAGTTCAAGCTATTAGAATGCAAATTCTTATGAAAGGAGGGTACCTAAACGAGGACTGCTCAAATGTAACACTGCACTCACCACTCCTCCACAGAACTGAAGACTTGATGGTGAAACTGACATGGTCCTGGTTGTGGAAGCATGAAAAACACAGGCAATAGAGCCATGAAGTATACATGCTTCTGAAGGTGGCCATGTGAGGTTGGGCTGAAATCTGTGCATGGAGGTCCTGTGAGGTCATGGCATAAAGCTGTGAAAATGACCCATGGATTACAATGAAGACCCATAGATTTAGGAGTTTCCTGGACAGTGGGATGGCCAGCACCAAAAGCTGTGCATTCTGGTTTGAGTGGATCTGCCCAGAAAACAAACAGTAGAGTGGATTTGGCTTTTGTGATGGAGCTGCAGGATTTGATGCATGTTCTGCTGGCTTTTGACTTATGTTGGTCCAGTCTTTCGTTGTTATGCTTTCTTTTTCCAATGTGAATGCTTACACTATGTAATTACTTGTTCTAGTATGTATCACTTATGTCTTGATTGTACAGGGGTCACAATTAAGAGACTGTCTTAAATTTCAGATGAAACTTTTGAATGTTTTCAGGATTGCTGAAGACTAAAGAGATATTTAGAGTTGAACTGAGCCAGGCATGGTGGCACATGCCTTTAATCCTAGCACTCAGGAGGCAGAGAAAGGAGGATTGCCATGAGTTCGAGGCCACCCTGACTAGGATTACATAGTGAATTCCAGGTCATCCTCAGCTAGAGCAAGATCCCATTTTGAAAAACAAAACAAAAACAGCAATGACAACAACAGAAGTTGAAGTGAGTGTAGTTTGCATTAAGAAATGTCCAAGTCTATGGGGATCAGGGGCAGAATGTAGTGGTTTGAATGTAAAATGTTCCCGCTCATACTGGTTTACCCCACTGTAATATATGGTTTAATGTAATTAATCAGAATGTAGTCCCTGAAGGAGTTAATGCTTTAATTCATAACAAAATGCTAGCCATCACCTTCACATTTGGGAATAAGAGGCTGGAACCTTATAAGGTACCATTTCCTTGTAGCTGGACACATCGTCATGGATCATGAGCTAGAGAAACAGTTCTCTTTAGCATACGGCAATTTGCAAGTCGTGTAAGTCTTTCAAGAAGCTGAGGAATGGCTCATTCATTTTCAAAAGGGGTCCTAGACTTTGAAGCAGAGATCCAGAGCAAGGCACTACCCCATGTGGCTCTTCATACTTTCATTCAAAGGTAGCCTATGACTTCCCTGCATTAGAGGGTGAAATTGGTGCACAAATGACAGCGCCATTGACAGCTTTGAATTCACATCCTTCACTTTATAGGTGAGATGCTATAACCCCGAGAGAGATGAGAACATGGTCTTCAGCATCTAGCATGTCCATGGTGACAATTGAAATTGACTCATTTTTGAGATGCTTAGTCATAAATACTGGCAGTGAATGAAGTCCTGCCCTGATGGAGCTAAACATTGAAAGAGGGGAAGAACAGAATATACCATGAACTTCATAATGATATGAAGGAAAATGAAGCAGGGTAGGGTGACTGAACATCTTATTTCATTTTAGCAGTGGCCAGAGTGATGGCAACAAGTCCTATACATCAAGGGAAGATTGTTCCAGTCAGAAGGCAGAGCTCAGGCAAAGGCCATGATTGTGAGGAACACAGCATGAAGGTCAGTGTGGCCGTAGCAGGAGAAAGCAAGATGTACTCAAATGAAACACAAGAAAGAAAAGTAAGACATATTTGGGAAACTGAGGCAGGAAGAAAACAAACATGGGGTAAGTCTAAGCTACATACCATATTTCAAAATACATATTTCACAAGGATTATGATTAAGGTGAGGACTTTGGAGTAAGACACAAATGGATAGGGATATTTTACCCTCTGTCCAGTGGGTAAAAATACAAAAGGGCAGAGTGGAAGCAGAAATTCATTGCAGTTGAAAGCAGTCAGAATCCAGGAGAAACCAATGGTGGCCACCCCAGGGTGGACGGAGGAAAGAGGGGATAAACCCCTGCATTCTGGAGTCTTCCAAATAGCCCACATGAATCAGCAATGCTAAGAGCATGGTTCTGAAAGGTGACTACCCCACTCAGGCCTCTCCACCTTGATGTGGTTCAGGATCACCAGTCATCAGCACTTTTCAGCACAGACGCTTCAAGCTCTGTGTCTACAACACACCAGTAGGTGAGGCAGCCTGGGTCCTGGACTTGAGGCTTAGCAAGTGATGTTCCAGAATTCTACTTCCCTGGGGACTTGTGGTTCTTGTTTTGAGGAGCCAAAGGTGAGAAGAGGATGAAGGAAGTGGGCATGATGGCACAGGTTGAAACAAGGAAAGGAAAATGGAGCATTCAAAGCCAGGCTGAAGCACATGGCACATGCCACACCGGTGGCAGGCCACAGAGTGGTATCCTATCCTTAACTGTGCCCATGACATCTATCCCAGGACTCTGGGGCAGAGCGGGACTGCAGTTGAAGAAATGGCATGAGGCCTTCAGTGTCACTGTTGCCTAGACATGGCCCTACTTAGGTGTGAACATTAGTGTCGTCATGCTTGTGAGGACAGCCCTATGACACTGGATGACTGTGGTTAGACGGCACTCACTTGGCAGTTGAAACCCTCAGCCCACCTGTCTGCTGTCATTTCTGCACATCCTTGGGCACCACAACCTGAAGGACGGGTGAGAGTATCCATCTGGACATTGCGGGCAAAGGTTCAGTCCCAGGTTTGAACCTAGTCCCCTTCTTGGGGTTCACTGCCCTGTAAGTGGCCGTGAACATCAGAAGCCCAGTCACGGACCTGCTCCTCCTGGATCTCAGCAGCAACGTCCTGGCAGAGGAGAGCTAGCGAGGTGCAGGAAAGGCATGGGTTAGCAGAGGGCTAGTAAAGAATTAGCATGAATAGTAATGCTTTAAGGGTCTAACAGGATAGACAGTGGGCCAATGCATGAGATGCACACCTTCCAGCTGTTTGCTCAGATCTTGGAAACATAGAGATCCATATGCCATGCAGGACACTGGAGTGGCCACACTGCTTGGTGATGCCAGGGAGAACAATAAGAGTGTGCTGATGGTGCTGACTATCTTTATGGCATTGGCTTTTCCTCCACAGATGCCAATGGAGCTATCGTTCTGAAACTGGCATGGCCACCATTTTCTATCTCTAGCCCTGACCCTTCTTTCTAGGCCTGGTTCCCAATACCCTGACACCACTCACCAGATTCCAACTGGTTTAGAACCATCTCCTAATTGACACCTCCCTCCCCACCCTAAGCCTGCCTTCCAGCTTTCACCCTGCTGCCACTTTGTATTTTAGCCATGATTCCATCCAGGATCCAGCCCAAACTGGGGACACTTTCCTTCTAATTCTCCCTTTTCCATAACTAACAGGTGTGAAGTTTAAATATTGCTCTATGTGAAAAAACCATTTCACCGCGAGGAAATGGGCAGAAGCCATTGCTACTGCATAAGATGGCACAACCGGAAAATCTCGAGAGTTCTTCTTCAATAGAACGTGGCATGCCTACTTAGCTACTTCTCATACATGGAAGCTTCTGCATTAATTTCTGACAGTTTCTCCTAATCTGAGCTCTGTGATGAAGTCCTGTCAGTTTGTGAAGCACCCAGATAGTTGGGGAATGAACTCACAATCAGAAGAAAGGCACTTAGTCCTTCTTCTCAGACACCCTAGAGCAGGTACATGTCTTGCTTCAACACTTTAGAAGCCTGGGACAAAATCCCTTCACTTAACTCTGAGGTAGGTTCCATAATGATCTCTACATTTCCTAACTTGGTCTTTAAAAGTTTCAGTGTGTACCCATTTAAAGTTGTAGGATAAAATAGTAAATACTTGAAATTACAAATTGCCATAACTTTTAAATAATATTTTTATTTATTTGGAAGCAGAGAGAGATAGAAAAGAGACAAAGAATAGGAGTGATAGGGCCTTCAGCTACTGCAAATGAATTCCAGATGCATGAAAGACAGTGCATCTGGCCTTATGTGGATACTGGGGTATTAAACCTGGGTCATTAGGCTTTGCAGGTAAGTGCCATAACTGCTGAGTCATCTCTCCTGCCCTGTCATAATTTTTAGAACTATTTTTATTTGCAAGGAGATGGAGGGATAGAGAGAGATAAGGGAAGGGTGTCTTGTTTATAACGATCCGCTGCCCAGTTGCTTCTGGTGCTTGGCGCCTGAAAGGAGCCACGGGACCGAAGTGGGCTGGGAGGGAGCATATGGCGAGGGGAAAGGAGCACTTCTGTGGCTTCTGGTGGCCGGTGCCCGCTGTCCAGTTGTGGACAGTCCTGGCAATTCATGAGGTTCGCTGCGGCATCTGCTTTTCTGGGGTCTGCGGCTCCTTCTGTTTGCCAGCAGCACCAGGAACTTGCTACTAGTCTTGCTTCTTGGTTTGGTATTCTGCTGACCACTGCCGGCTGCCCAGCTGCAGGGCAGTGGCACCAGGTGCAGTGGTGGCTAGTTTATGGGCCTGGGCAGGGGTCTCCATGTTACAGCTATGGGAGTGTCATGGTTTGTTTCAGGTGTCCCCACAAACAAATGAATTTGTTCTGAGTGATTGATCCTCAGCTGATGGCAGTTCAGGAATTACAACCTCGCTCGAGCTGTGTTGTTGGGGGAGGGCTTATGGGATTATAAGCCAGCTTCCCCTTGCCAGTGTTTGGCACACCTTCCTGCCGCTGTTTCCAGTGCTGTGGCAGAGGTGATGTCCAGCCCTCTGCTCATGCCATCATTTTCCCTGCCAGGATGTAGTCTCCCCTGGTGTTGGTAAGCCAGAAAAAAAAAAAAAGAAAAAAAAACCCATTCCTCCACAAGCTGCTTTTGCTTGGGTTCTTTTTGCTCAGCAACAGAGTAAATTGACTAGAACAGGGAGTATGACAGAGGATACTTCCCTTGGGGAGCGTGGCTCCCTGTGTGTTAGTGTTCAGCTCCTTTCTCTGGAGTGACAGGCAGAGTTACCTGGGAGAGTGCGGAGGAAAGGCTTCTCCTTTATTGTATGAATACCGTTGGTTATATAGAGGAAAAGGGGAGAGGCAGGGGCAAAAATGGGCAAAGGAGATTGGCAGTGGTCTGTGACCTGAGAATGCCTGATTTGCATAGATCAGCCCCAAGTGGATGTGACATTAGGGCCATATCAAATGGTGGGGTAAAGGAAGTGTCAACTTAGACTCTATTTTCCAGGCACAGTGGGGGTAAGAATGCTGGATTCACTGTGGCTTAGTACTGTGGCTTAGGGAGCCAGGAGTTTTAGGGTTAAGGGTGGAGGTGGTGAAGCGCCTGACAGATTTCAGTGCAGAGGCTACCGGGGCTTCAGCCTGTCAACTTCCCTTAACCCCATATCCTCCATGCTCCATTTAGCAAAGTCCAACAATTTGCACTTTTTTGTTTTTATAATGGAACAGTGGCATATTAGCCGTTTGATAATCTGAAGCATGCAGGAGGCTGGCCATGAGTAATGGAGTCTGTTGCAGTCAGCCACACGCCACTGGGATGAATCTCCAAACCAGGCACAGTTTATAGGAGGAAATGATTTATTCAAGGTACAGATCCAGGAGAAGTCCCATAAAAGTGAAAGAGGATGGTCCTCTTTCACAGGTCCAAGTAGAGAGAAAAACCCATCACCAACACCACATACACAGAACAGGAAACAGGCAGGAGGGCAAGGAGCAAAGTCTTTCACCTTTATATAGCCTTAGGGTGGGGTATTGCAATTCTATCCCAGACTTAGTGGCTTCCTGAGTCTCTGGAATTTCCTTCCTGCACTGCCCACACAGGAAAGGATGTTTACTTCTAGCTTCTTTGAGCTTCTTTACATCCTGCCCCCTACTGAGAGGCTGCCTTCCTGTAAACATCCTGAGAGACCCACCCAAGATTATTTGAAAGGTCAGGTTGACATCAAAACTTAACCATCACAGGGTCCCTATGGCAAAGAGGGAGCTAAGTGGGAGGAGGCAAAAGATCATAGGAATGGATAGTCAAAGAGTGGGGGCATTGGGTACATATGACTTATTGACATAAAAATCAATATTTACCCCCCCCCCCAAGTCCATGTCCCATATTCAGCAGTGATGAGGTATAGTGTCTTCTGGTATTGGAGTCAGCAAGGGGAGTCAATCATCTCTGGAGGTACACAAGCTGCGGGTGGCTGACTGAGGTCTCATAGGAGGCAGTGGGACTGGGTGAGTGCAGCTCCTGAAATCTCCAAAGTTCCTGTGGAATAATAGCTAGGGAGCAGTAAGTGGGGTAGGATGCAGTTATCATTTTCCATCAGGAGGGAGCCTGGTAAGATCAGGGGAACTTGGCCCCGCAGCCACTGGACTGTTAGAGTGAAGTAAAGTCAAAACAGCAATTAATATAGTGGAGAAGCTTGTGGTGGGCATGAAGCTTTTGCAGCACTTATAAGGTCTTGAATGACCTTCCATGAGATTGGGCATCTCTGACAGGCACAGAGTGGATGCTGCTGATGTCTCCTTGTCTCCTGAGTCTCCAATCCATCAGCGATAGGCGGGCCATTTTCTTGGCTGGAGGGCTGAAATCTGACATTTTTGGCTGGAACCCAGATGGGTCTAGGTTGATTCGGTGGCAAAATACAAGCAAAGCATCTTCCTGTCATAAGCATGGGGTCTGACCACTTCCAGAGACCATCTAAGGGGTCTCTCCACCGCAATAGAATGGCAGGGGTTGCATCAAGTGTTTTCCAGTGGAGGGAGACGGGGGGCTGAGATGAATTTTTATATGTGTTAAATATGTTAAGGGTAGTTAATGCCATAAGTAATTGTGTATTTGGAGGGTAAGCATTACCCTTTTGTTTTTTAAGTTGAGCTTTAAGAGTTTGGTGAGTTCTTTTGACAATTCCTTGGATTTGGGGATTATAGGGAATTCCTTTATGGTGAGTGATTTTCCACTGTAAGCAGAAGGCTTTAAATCTAGAGTTGACAAAGGCAGGGCCATTGTCTTTATTTGTTGAGTAATGCCCATTATAACAAAAGTGGAAAGCATGTGGTTAATAAGGTGTTTTTTGTTTTTTTGTTTTTTGCATTCTCTCTTGTCTGGGCAGTTGCCCAGATAAAGTGAGAGTAAGTGTCTACAGTAACAAAAACATATTTTGTCAACCAAATTCAGGAATATGAGTAACATCTATTTGTCAAAGGGCATTGGCTTTAAGCCCATGGGGGTTTGTGCCCATTGCTTGGATTGCAGGTGTCTTAATTAGAGAAGCACAAGAGTTGCATGTTTTTATTATCCTTTGAAGCTGTTTATGGATGGAGGGGAATCATGATTGTAATCTTTTCAGATTAATGTGGGTATTAGTAAGAAAATTTGGAGGGAAGCTAGAGTTAATTTTTAGGGAAAAGAAAGGATGGGTTTTAAAGGTCGGGTTGAGTTTTAGTTCTGTTCCTAAGAATGTGATTGGTGAGATGAGCTGAATTTTGTTTGGGGCAATATTAAATCCTAGTGAAGTTAAACAGGGTATTATTTGGTATCTTAATTGGTGTCATAGTCAGCCACACACCGCTGGGATGAATCTCCAAAACAGACACAGTTTATGGGAGGAAAGAATTTATTTGTAGCTACAGATACAGGGGAAGTTCCAGAATGCAAAAGAGGCTGCTCCCCTTTCACAGGTCCAAGCAGAGAGAAAAACCCACCACCTACACCACACACACACACTAGCAAACATGCAGGAGAACCAGGAGAGAATTCTTTCCCCTTTATATAGCCTTAGGGTGGCATCCCACAACCCTATCCCAGACTTAATGGCTTCCTGAGTCTCTGGAATTTTCTCGCTGCCCTACCCACATAGGAAAGGATGTTTCCTTCTAGCTTCTTTGAACTTCATTACATCCTGCCCCCTACTGAGAGGCTTGCCTTCCTGTAAACATCCTCAGAGACCCAAGATTACTTGAAAGGTCAAGTTGACATCAAAACTTAACCATCACAATTGGGTTGGGGATGTGGAGGGGTCTCCCCAGACAAGAATGTCATCTATGTAATGATAAAAGTGAAGACCCTTGTCTATGTGAGGCTTTAGAGCCATGTCCACTGTTTCCTGGCATATGGTAGGGCTATTTGCCATCCCCTGAGGGAGTACCTTCCATTCAAATCTCTGAGCGGGTCCTGCATTATTAATAGAAGGGACCGAGAATGCAAAGCACCTTCTGTCTTGTGGGTGTAGGGGAATGGAAAAGAAGCAGTCTTTGATATCTATGGCATGGAGGGGAGTGCCAGCAGGAATAGCTGAAGCAAAAGTCCTCTTTGTAGAGCACCCCAAATTAACATAGTTTTGTTAATAACCCTTAGATCTTGTAATAATCACCCTCCTGACCCTTTTTGTATTACAAACACAGGAGTATTCCATGGACTCCTTGAGGGGCGGATATGATCAAGGTGGAGTTGTTCAGTTATTAGTTGATTTAGGATTTTTAATTTCTCCTTGGATAAAGGCTACTGTTAAAGCCAGATTGGCTTATCAGAGATGCATTCTAGGCAGGTAGTATCATAACTGACAGTGGCCCTTAGGATTGGGGATGACATCGTTCAGGGTAATTTTTATGATCTTGTATGTCTATGCATTTCTTTTCTATATTGCTAGCATTTACAGCATTAAGAACTTCAAGGATATCCCTTCCTAGTAGATTAGTTGTAACATCTGCCAGTAATGGTCTGATAAGACCTGTGGTTCCATCAGGATCCCTCCATTTAAATGTTTCTTTAGTTATATAAGCTTGGGATGGAACACCTACTCCCATTAACTGTGGTCCTGGGATGAGTTCCCAATGTTGTGGGATCTCAGATTGCTTTAAAATAGTCTTGTCTGCTCCTATATCAAGGAAGCATTTGAAAATTTTTCCTCCTATTTCTAGAAGCAATTTTGGGTGAGATCCTTTGAGTATACTCGTGACCCATTGTATATCATGGCTTTCCCCCTTACTGGTTGGGCTGGGGGATGAACCTTTGAGAGTTTAAAGGTTTCAAGGGTTTGCCATCCTTATCATAATTGGCATGACAGTCTCTTCCAGTGAAATCATCTGCGACACCTTGGGCAAACTGTTGGTGGAGGGATTTTATCAGGAGGGGCCATTTTATTTGAGGTGTCTTTTAGAGTTGGGCATTCTGTTTTCCAATGTCCTTCCTAATCACAGGTAAAGCATTTTCCCTAGGGGTGTAAGACTGTGGCAAGGGCCTGAGCCATAAAAGCTGTTTTGTGGGAAGCAGTTCCTATGTACTGGGTTGCAACTATCCAATTGTCATAATCCTCATTTTTTATTCTGTGGCAAGCTAATCTATATTCTGGAGTCAGTCCATCCCATAAAATGGTTCTAATGAGTATGTCTCTAGCAGCTGTATCAGGAAATTTTCTCTCTAAACTAGTCTTAGTTCTTAGAATAAAATCAGAGAGAGGCTCTTCCGGCTTTTGTCAGAACAGCAAAGAGGACTCTTGGGAGTCAGATGGGGGTATAATTCTACCCCATGCCTGAATGGCACACAGGGAAACCTGTTCATAATATCCAGGAGGCTGGTGGGCTTGCTATATGCCCATGGAAAAGTTGCCCTGTCCAAATAGTTCATCAAAGCCCTAGGGTGGCCTAGGTTATTCCTGATCTGTTGTAGACATTTGACTCTAAAAAGTGCTTCCCAATGGAGGAACAGAGTGCTGGGGAGAGAGAACCTGCAAATATCACGCCTTAAGGGCTCCACGCATGTTGTGAAGGGACTTGGTCCATGGCGCGTGACTGCCTGTCTCAATTCTTTTAAGTCATTTGCTTGGTATGGATACCAATGGGAAGATTGTCCTCTAGTTGGCCGGATATTTACGGGAAGAGCTAACTTTGGTCTCCTGTGTTTCATTAATCTAATTTTGATCTCAAAGTTCACAAAGCTGTTGTGAAATTATAAGTGGCTCTGGGGGAGTGGGGGAGATTTCGCATAGCTGGTCTGAAACTGCAGGTAGCTCTGAGAGAGCAGGGGAGGACAGCTGTTGCACAGCTGCTGGTGGCTCTGGGAGAGCCTTGGAGGGCAGCTGTTGTAAAGCTGCTGGTGGCTTGGGGAGAGCTGGAGAGGGGGCTGTTTTGATTTTTGGTTCCTCCGGCACTGCGATGATATATGGTGGCAAAGGTGGGGGCAAAGCTGGATAGATTTGGGCATTGAGGGGTTAACAGGACTTTCTTTCAAAAGGCTGGAGGGCATGTATGAGGAGCCAGTTTGCAGCTGAAGCAGCTCAGGTTTCAGCTTGGCTGAAGACAGTGGCGCAGTTTGTGATGTCAGAGTGCCGGCACATACAAATTTTTGCCACAATTCTTGTACAGGTATTTTTAGGGATTGTACATATGTCATTAAATGATCCTCAGAGCCCTTTTCATTACAACTGGTATTATTTTGTATTTTAGGGTCAGGTTTTATTTTGGAAGGACTTAAACACTTATTTATCGCCGCCAGTATTGGGAGGGAGTGGGAGTGAAGGTTCTTTCCTGAATTTCCCAGTTTTTAGCGAGGCATTCTATATGGGAACACACCTGTGAATCCTAAGGGTTGCTGGAATTTATCCAAGGAGCAATCATGAGGGCATCCTCCCAGAAGGAAGCAGCTTCTTTTTTGGAAAGGTTAATTCCCCGTGATTTGAAGAGTGATCTTAATCCCTTTACTGGAGAATTTTTCTGATGGGACGTGAAACTTCCCATGATAGAAAAGATGTGGAAACACCAAAACTAAAGGGCAATGTGCTATTATCAACCAGCAATAAGAGGGATTTCCCAAAAGTTCAGACGTCAGCCTGACCACAAATTTCAGGATCCGGCAACCCACTCTAAAGGCATTTATTGTGCCATTACGTGACCGGTTCAAATCAAGATACAGATTATGATAGAATGGTCACTTGCCAAGAGTTATCAGTTGCTTCTTAGCCTTAGCAAATTCCCTCGCGATGGCATGGACCAAAAACAAACAAAAAAAAAAGTTTGGAGGTGACATCCAGGTTTTTCCTTGTGAAAGGGAGACTTACATTTCCTCTGTATTGTAGAGGTAAAAGTTGTTCAGCTTGTGGAAGGCCCCACATTGGGGGCCAGTTCTTGTTTAAAACGATCCACTGCCCTGATGCTTCTGGTGCCCTGTGCCCATGAGGAAGCGAGGGACCAAAGTGGTTTGGGAGGGAGCAAGGGGAGAGGGAAAGGGAGCGCTTCTGTGGCTTCTGGAGGCTGGTGGCCGCTGTCCAGCTGTGGGCAGTTCCGGCCCCAAGTGAGGTTCGCTGCGGCGGCTCCTTCCATTTGCCCACAGCTCAAGGCACCGGCTGCTGAGCTCGCTTCTTGGTTTGGCATTCTGCTAGCTGCTGCCGGCTGCCCAGCTGCAAGGCAGCAGCACAGGGTGCGGCGGTGGCTGGTTTGAGGACCAGGGCAGGGGAGTCTCCTTGTTACAACTCTTGGAGTATGACAGAAGATACTCACCTTGGGGAGCAGCTCCTTTCTCTGGTGTGACAGGCAGTTACCCGGGAGGGTGTGGAAGAAAGGCTTCTCCTTTATTGTAGGAATACCGCTGGTGTGATGGTTAAGTTTTGATGTCAACTTGACCTTTCAAGTAATCTTGGGTGGGTCTCTGAGGATGTTTACAGGAAGGGGGCTGGATGTAATGAAGTTCAAAGAAGCTAGAAGGAAACATTCTTTCCTGTGTGGGCAGGGCAGGAATTTCCAGAGACTCAGGAAGCTTTCGGGAACCATCCCTAAGGCTATATAAAGGGGAAAGTATTCTCTCCTCCCTCCCTGCTTGTTGGATGCTGGTGCTTGTTTTTGACTTGCACTCGCATCCCACTTTCCTACCCTTCCTGGACATCAGAACCCAGTTTCCTTGGCCTCACATCGTGGACTTGAAGAGCAGCCACTCCCAAGGGAGCCATCAGGCCTTCTGCGCTGGATTGGGACTGCTGAGGCCTCCAGCCATGTGGACTGAACAGCTACTGGTTCTGTCACCTGTGGGCCTGTAGACTGCTATTGTTGGACTGTCATAAGCTATCCCAATAAATTCCCTTTTACTACAATCCATTCTGTCAACTGTTTCCTCTAAGGAACCCTGACTAATACAGCTGGTTATATAGAAGAAAAGGGGAGAGGCAGGGGCAGAAATGGGCAAAGGAGATTGGCAGTGGTCAGTGACCTGAGGATGGCTGCTTTGCATAGATCAGCCCCAAGTGGATGTGACCTTAGGGCCATATCAAATGGCAGGGCAAAGGAACTGTCACCTAAGAACCTATTGTTCAGGCACATTGGGGGTGAGAACATTGAATTCACTGTGGCTTTTTAGGGTTAAGGGTGGAGGTGAAGCACCTGCTGGATTTCAGCACAGAGGATACCGGGGCTTTAGCCTGTCAATGTCCTTAAACCCCATATCCTACTTGCTCCATTTAGCAAAGTCCAACAGGGGTGGTGCCAGAGCCTTTTGCCACTGGAAATAGACTCCAGACACATCTACTATCTGTGCACCTGTCTTTACGTGGGCCCTTTGGAATTGTACCCAGGCCG
Source organism: Zapus hudsonius (assembly GCA_004024765.1). Lineage (NCBI taxonomy): Eukaryota > Metazoa > Chordata > Mammalia > Rodentia > Dipodidae > Zapus > Zapus hudsonius. The sequence continues at coordinate 15,387 of PVHP010017408.1, read as the reverse complement.
TCAGGCTTTGCAAGCCAGTGCCTCAATCACTGAGCCATCACACCAGACGAAACTGTCATACATGTTTCACTTTTCTGTTGCATTGTGAAAAATAAAACTCCTAAAAACTAAAAGTCTCATTGCATAGTTTATCTCTCTCTCTCTCTCTCTTTTTCTTTTTGCTGTTGATTTTCAAGCCAGGGTCTTGCTGTTGCTCAAGCTGACCCCAGAATGCACCATGTAGCTTCAGTGTGGCCTCAAAGTCACAGCAATCATACCTCAGACTCCCAAGTGCTGGGACTCTAGGCATACACCACAATGCCAGCTCTAGTTTCACCGTTAAATCAGGAAATCATACTCCTAAACTACTAGACATTCTGCTTTACTATTTCTGGCAACATACCTTTAGAATTGAGATCTACACTTACACTGTATTTATAGGGTGCAGACTGAAAGTTTAATTTCACATGGTATGTCAATGAGTTTAATGAGTAGAGTTTGACACTATATAGTCAACCAATGAGCCTGTCTGTCACTGAAGAATCTGGTGGTCAAAACTAACCTTACCTATAAACTGGGTTCAAGATAAGACTGTCAAAATAAAGGAGTTAGTTATACTTAAAAATGTACTATTCCCCGATAAACTCGAGTTTTGTGTGTTGGTCACTAAAGCATTTTTGTTCGCATGTATTCACAGTGGTAAATTAATCAACATGAATTACATAAGGAAATAAGTTTAATATGACAAAATTATAAAAATGAATACTATTTTAGTGATTGCACAGATTTAAGGACATATTTGGATGCGATCATAAAGAAAAAATCATACACCTTTGTACTGACACCTTGATGACAGTGGTAGCAGTTAGACATATGGTATTTGTTTAATCAGATGTCCACTCATGAGCTCTGAATGTTTGGTCAACAGCTGGTGGCAATTTGAGAGGTAGATTCTTCCTGGAGGAAATATGCTGTTGGGGGAAGGTAGGAATGTGACAGCCAGCTCATCATTGAGAGTGTTTGGTTCACCCTCCTGCTGTTGTCCACCTGCTATGGCAGAGGTGATGTCCAGCCTCTTTTCCTGCAATGCTTTCCTCTGCTATCTTGAAGCTTCCCCTCAAGACTGTAAGTCAAAATAAACACATTCCTCCCATCAGTTGTCAAGGGTTTTGTCCCAGCAACAAGAAGGTAGTAAAAAGGGGCGTACAGTTACATGGAATGAAACACATAGATAAATACAATGGTCAAGCCTGAATGAGCTCAATGAAATTCTGTCAATGTCAGTATTCGTATGCTAACTATGTACTCCAGGTCGAAGCATGTCAGTAGAGGACTCAAAACAAAGGATTAACTTTGTATTATTCAACACAAGCAAACAAACCTACAATTATCAAAAAAGTAAAATAATTAAGCATGCATTTTCTCACTTTCAAATGCTTCACAACAACACCAAAACATCTAATGATAAAAACACAAAAATTGCAGTGACCATAAAAAGTACTAGATTGGTACAAAATTGAAACATCAGAAATTATTCAGAGAAAGTAGTGTGTAATATGCTTTTAAAAAATTTTGAAACGGTGTTCTTTTTTATTTATTAACAAGCAAAGAGAGATAAAGAGAAGAGATACAAACAAAATGGGTGTACCAAGGCTTCTAGCCACTGCAAATGAACTCCAAATGCATGTGCCACTTTGTACATCTGGTTTAACGTGGGTACTGGGGAGTTGAACCTGGTTCTTTAGATTTTGCAGACAAGCACCTCAACCATGAGCCATCTCTACAGTCCCTCTTTATTTTTTCATTTTTAAATGTTTTTATTGGTTTAGAATTATATATATTAAGAAAAATTATATATATTAAGAAAATTGATATGGCACCCTGCATCTTATCAGACCACAATGCACTGAAGATGGAAATAAACAATGGGAGAAAAATAGAAAATGCACCAACTACTAGAGACTGAATAATACATTATTAAATAATGAATGGGTAGTTGAAGAATTTAAATCAGAATTCTCGAGATAAATGATAGTGAAAATACAACATGCCAAAACCTATGGGACACAATGAAGGTTGTCCTAAGAGGGAAATTCATAGCACTGAATGCCTACATAACAAAGACTGAGAGATCCCAAATAACAGCCTAACGAACCAGCTAAAGGCACTGGAAAAACTGGAACAAACCAACCCTAGGAACTCAAGACAAAAAGATATAATTAAGATCAGGGCAGAAATCAATGAAATAGAATCCAAAAAAAAGCTAATTAAAAAATTGATGAGACAAAGAGCTGGTTCTTTGAAAAAATAAACAAGATTGACAAACCCTTAGTCAACCTAACCAAACAGAAAAAAGAGGGTCCAAATCAAAAAATTAGAAATGAAAAAGGAGAGATGAAATTGGAAGAAATATTAGGTCTTACTTTAAAAACCTATACTCCACAAAACTGGAGAACGTGGAAGAAATGGATGAATTTCTTCCTGGATAGTTATCATCTACCAAAGCTAAATCAAAAGCAAAACTTTTCCTAAATAAACCTATCATATCCACTGAATTTGCAAGTGTAATTAAAAACCTACCCAGAAGGATAAATCCAGGACCTGCTGGATTCTCAGCTGAATTCTACCAAACATTAATCACAGAACTGAAACCACTCCTTCTAAAGCTCTTTAATGACACTGGTAAACAGGGAACTCTTCCAAACTCCTTTGATAATGCTTGCATCACTCTAATACCAAAACCAGGCAAAGTAAAATCCAGAAAACTATAGACCTATATCCCTGATGAAGTTAGATGCAAAAATTCTGATTAAAATCCTCAAAAACCGAATTAAAAAACACATCAAAAGTATTATCCACCTTGATCAGGTACTCTTCATCCGAGGTATTCAAGGTTGATTCAACATACGGAAGTCACTAAACATAATCCACCACATTAAAAAACTCAGCCAAAAAAAAAAACCCCACATGGTTATTTCAATAGATGCAGAGAAAGCCTTTGATAAAATTCAACACCACTTCATGCTCAAAACATTTCAGGGAACTCGAAATAGAAGGCCTATACCTAGACATAATATAGGCCATTTACAAATCCCCTAAAGCCCAAATCATACTCAATAGGGAAAGACTCAAGGAGTTCTCACTAAATTCTGGCACAAGACAAGGGTGGCCACTTTCACCATGCTCTTCAACACAGTCCTTGAAGTTCTAGCAAATGCAATAAGACAGGAAAAAGACATAAAAGGGATACAAACTGGAGAGGAAGAAGTAAAACTATCCCTTTTTGCTGATGGCATGATCTTATATGTAACAGACCCAAAGAACAGTATCAGTAAACTACTGAAGGTGATTGTGATGTTTAAGTTTTGATGTCAACTTGACATTTCAAGTAATCTTGGGTGGGCTTCTAAGGATATTTACAGGAAAGCAGCTAAGTAGGGGGCAGGATGTAATGAAGTTCAAAGAAGCTAGAAGTAAACATCCTTTCCTGCGTGAGTAGGGCAGCAAGGAAATTCCAGAGACTCAGGAAGCCATTAAGTCTGGAATAGGGTTGTGGGACCCCACCCTAAGGATATATAAAGGTGAAAGAATTCTCTCCTTGCCCTCTTGCCTGTTTGCTATTCTGTGTGTGGTGTAGGTGTTGGGTTTTTCTCTCTGCTAAACCTGTGAACGGAACTTCCCTTCAAACTGTAGTTTCAATAAATACTTTCCTCCTCTAAATTGTGCCTGGTTTGAAGATTCATTCCAGTGGTGTGTGGCTTAGTAACAGGAGTGGGGTGATTAACTGAGATGAATCTGAACATGTGGATATTGATCTTCTGGAACTTATGTGCTGGAGGAATGGACATGGACTTGGTACTTGCAACTAAAGATGCCATCCAGAGTGGTAAGCCAAGTTTTATAAACTATTCTGGTGAGGATTTGGAAATGTTCAGTGCAGAGAGGCTTGGCTTGTGAACTTTCTACGGGGAAGGAGAAATTGCAGAAAACCTTAATAGATGTGTGTGCATGGGTCAATGAGTGGATGTGTCCTACTGTCCATGCCCAGAGAGTTTGACCAAGGCTGAAGTTAAGAAATGGACTGTGTGCTTGGCTACTGATATGGGACTGAGATTTAAGATTTGAAGTTGGAGAAACCTCAAAGCAAGTTTAACTCACTGGCCCAGAGACTGGCTTTTGATTATGGTCCAACTGCTTTACATAGAAACAATGGACAGATGCCTGAGGTGTTTCCACCCAGAAAAGACAGAAAGATGGACTGTGCAAACTCTTTCAAAAGGAAATCGCTGAAAGAAAGGAATCTGCTCTTCAAAGTCATGTCTATTTTGTCCCTGAATTAACAACATGGCTGTGCCCTGCATACCTGGTATTGCTTTTGGAAGCATGAGGAATGAACGCATGGAGTGGGTCGTGAAGTGCACATGGTTCCAGGAGCCGCTGCTGAGATGCAGTATTTGGAACAGGGCATGAAGTCCCTGATTGGCAACTGAAGCCATTGGAAGGTGGGCCGTGGTTTGCAATGGAGACCTGAAAACATTTTGGATATACCAGGTCTTTGCAAGCTCTACCATGGAGTGCAGTTGGCTTGGGATGGAAGTTTCCCCAGGTACTCAGCCAAGAGGGAGGGACAAAATTGGAAAAATCCAGAGACTGTCAGTCACCGGTTGTGGTATGGGACTTGAACTGCAGATGTGGATGTTTGCTGATGTTCATTGAGTTTGCCTTGGCCCAGTCTTTCCTTGTATGCCTCGTAGCAGTTGAAAATGTTTGGTCTGTGCCATCATATGTATCTTATTTTGACTTACAAAACTCTTAAGAAAACTTGCCTTGTGTTGGGAGGGGATTATGTGTTTCCAGTTGAACATGAGACAGTTTTATCATGTTAAGCGGAATTATGATTTTGCTACTGTCTTCATTTAGGAACTAAGCATGATTTAAGGATATATGGTTTAATGTCAAGTTGACAAGGGGTGGACTGTGATGGTTAAGTTTTGATGTCAACTTGACCTTTCAAGTACTCTTGGGTGGGTCTCTGAGGATGTTTACAGGAAGGCAGCCTCTCAGTAGGGGGCAGGATGTAATGAAGTTCAAAAAAGCTAGAAGTAAACATCTTTTCCTGTGTGGGCAGGGCAGGAAGGAAATTCCAGAGACTCAGGAAGTCATTAAGTCTGGGATAGGGTTGCAGGACCCCACCCTAAGGCTATATAAAGGGGAAAGAATTCTCTCCTTGCCCTCTTGCCTGTTAGCTATTCTGTGTGTGGTGTTGGTGATGGGTTTCTCTCTCTGCTTGGACCTGTGAAAGCAGAGCAGCCTCTTTTGCATTCTGGAACTTCCCCTATATCTATAGCTACAAATAAATCCTTTCCTCCAAGAAAAACTGTGCCGGGTTTGAAGATTCATCCCAGCAGCATGTGGCTGACTTCGACAGTGATTAACTCCTTTAGCAAAGTGGCAGGATACAAAATTAACACACAAAAATCAGTACCCTTCATGTATGCAAATGATGTGCACACAGAAAAAGCAACGAGTGCAAAAGTACTGTTTTAAGTAGACACACATAAAAAACAAATACCTTGGAGTAACACTAACCAAGGATGTGAAAGACTTGTATGATGAAATCATAATTTTTTTTTTTTGAGGTAGGATTTCAGTCCCGCAGAGGATGACCTGGAACTCTCCCTGTTCCTATATTGTTCGTGTGTACACTTCACAGGTCAGAGATAACCTTGCTTGGGTGTCATTCCACAGGTGCCATGATACGGGGTTTCTCACGAGCCTCAAACTTGTCCAGACAAACTAGCCCAGCAAGCCTCAGAGATTCCTTGTTTCTACCTTCTCAGCAAGGACTACAGGCATGTGCCAGAAAGCCCCCATTTATATATATGGGTGTTTAGGATCCAAACTCAGATGAGATTGGGTGTGTTTAGGTGTTTTCTTATCAACAGGAGATCTAGACTCAGATCATTTGATTGTTCCCACCTGGACTTGTGTTGAATGTACTGATTGGGAGAGATGACTTTGAATTTAGGACATTGATTAGCATCATGGCTTTCAAAATTCTAACAGGTGACAAACTACATTCTTCCTTGTTACTACCAAGCTTTCTCCCACTGAGATGTTCTGGCCATGCATTTGGGCTCAAAATACAAATGATACATCTGAAAACATGGCATGAAACAAACACTTCTCATTTCATATTGTTTCTGTCAAATATTCAACCACAATAATATAAAGATAATACAGTAAAATTTCTCTCACTGTAATTTGTATTCTGGGAATTGCAATAAAAAAGCCCCAGAATGTATATGTGACAGAGGAACACACTAGGCAATTATTTGACAATGACATTTGGAAATTAAATTCAAGCATGCTCAGAGTTACATGTTTTCAACCAAATTCCTGTGCAGACATCCAAGAAGCATGTTAGGTATTACCCTTTATCGTTTGGCACCCTGCTATATCTTTAAGACATGTTTTCACACTTGACATAAAACATTCTGTTTGCTCTTTGGCTAGGCTGGTTACCTAGGAAGCCCCTGAAAACCTCCTGTCTCCATCATCACAAGAGTATTTAAGTGACAGAAAGTTACAGTGAGGTTGGGTGTTGAGAGATCCAAACACAGGGCCTCACTCTCCTGAAAGTGTGCATAACCATTGAGACACTTCCCAGACTCCTAAACTTGACAAATTACTAAAATAATTCACAAATTTAAAGAAATTAATCTTTAATCCAATATATACAGAGGATGAAGAAGGATCATAAATATGAAAACACCAAGAAACATGAGTTCAAAGACTGAACATTGTTTCAAAGATAATTAAGAAATTTTTTCACAAAGTATTACAAATATCCCTGTTTAGTGAAACATTGTCAATTTTAGCATTTCCCCCACAATTCCTTATACTTACAACTGAACTATAGACAAAAAACCAAAATGAAATAAAATAGGTTGCATAATAGAACTTTCACATATGCATATATAAAATTCACAAAGAAAACTGCTACTGAGTAACATCTTAAGCCCAACCAATGTATAAATATCAAATAGATTATTAATTTCATAAGTAGTTTGAAGTATCCAATAGGGGAATGTAGCAGAATTTCTCTTCTATAAATCTGAATAGGAGCTCATGATGATATAAAGTGTGGAAGCCTATATTACCACATTATATCCATGCACTTAGTTACCTTTTCTGGGTTGTGACTTAAAGTAGAAAATGTTCCATATTTTATATGCTAATAAGACCTATCACTCATGAGTTCAATAACACAGAGTGATGGTTTGGGTGTAGTTTTTTGTTGTTGTTTATTTATTTATTTATTTATTTATTTTTTGCTTATTTATTTTTTGTTTGCAGGCTTTTCTTCAGTATATTCATAGAGCTTCTAACCCAATGAGTTCTTTCATGAACAGTAAGGTGTACGTTCAAAGTGAAAGCTTTTGCACATTCTTTACATTCATAAGGCTTCTCCCCCATATGAGTTTTGTTATCAAGTGAGGCTCACCTTTTGAATGAAAGTTTTCCTACATTCTGCAGACTCATATGGTTTCTCCCCATATGAATTCTCTGATGTTTAACAAAGTCTCTTTTGTGAGTGAAAGCTTTCCCACATTCCATACACGCATATGGCTTCTCTCCTGTATGAGTCCTCTCATGCTGAGTGAGGTTTCCTTTGCAGGTAAAAGCTTTCCCACATTCTGTACATTCATAGGGTTTCTCCCCCGTATGAGTCATCTGATGTCGTGTGAGGTGCACCTTACGAGTGAAAGCTTTCCCACATTCTGTACATTCATAAGGCTTCTCCCCCGTATGAGTCCTCTGATGTTGTGTGAGGCTCAACTTTTGAGTGAAAGTTTTCCTACATTCTGCACACTCATATGGTTTCTCCCCTGTATGAATTCTCTGATGTAAAACAAGGTCTCCTTTGCGAGTGAAAGCTTTCCCACATTTTGTACACTCATATGGCTTCTCCCCTGTATGAGTCCTTTGATGCTGAGTGAGGTTTCTTTTGCTGGTGTAATCTTTCCCACACTCTATACATTCATAGAGCTTCTCACTTGTATGAATCCTGCCATGAACAATGAGTTGTACCTTGTAATAGAAAGCTTTCCCACATTCTGCACATTCATAGGGCTTCTCCCCCGTATGAATCCTCTGATGTCGAGTGAGGCTCACCTTATGAGCAAAAGCTTTCCGACATTCTATACAATCATAAGGCTTCTCTCCAGTATGAGTCCTTTGATGTCGAGTGAGGTGCACCTTTTGAGTGAAAGCTTTCCCACATTCTGTACATCCATAGGGCTTCTTACCCACATGGCATCTCTCATGAACAGTGAGGTTTGCCTTGTAAGTGAATGTCTTTGCACATTCTCCACATTCATAGGGCTTCTCTCCTGTATGAGTTCGCTGATGTTGACTGAGGTACTTATTGCAAATGAAAGATTTCCCACATTCACTACATTTGAAGGGCTTCTCACCTACATGATCTCTCTGATGTTTAATGAGTTCTGACCTGTCATAAAAATCATTCCCACATTGCCTACATTGATAGGTCTTCTTACCTGTATCACTATGACAATTAATGAGAGTTGAATTGTAATACAAAGCCTGTTTGTATGGGTGAGACATCAGACTCCTTGGGTGCTGTGACTCTTGGCAACACATCCTCATACATGCTTTACCTTCATAGCATTTTATTCCATGGCAGATTTTCTGATTCACTTTCAGTTCCATCTAGAGGTAAAAAACCATGGTTATATTTCTTACACCCACAGGCTTTTACCTAGCATGTGCTTCCCTGTGTTTTGTGAGCTATGATTTCTTAGTGAAATATTTCTCACCACTAAATTTTCTCTTCTGTATGTGTACTGTCATGAGAGAGTATGATGCTACATATGTACAGTCAATAGTGTGCACCCTTATTTCTTTAAATTTTTATTTATTCATTTTCAAGGAGAGAGAGAGAGAGAGAGAGAGAGAGAGAGAGAGAGAGAGAGAGAGAGTGCACCAGGGCCACCACCTTGTGGGTCTGGCATATGTGGGTACTGGGGAATTGAACACGGGGCCTTAGGCACTGGAAGCAATGCCTTAACCACTGAGCAATCTCTCCAGCCCACGTGAAGTATTTCTTGAGTTACAAAAGACAAAACAACAAAGCGAGCCTGTCTCAAGCAGAGTGGAAAGAGACAATACATTAAGGCAGTCCTCGAACCTCCACAAATATATGGTGGGACATGCCCATCACTATTCACACACACACGACATCCACAGACACAAACACATACACACTACTAAAAACAGAATGAAAATATAGCTCATGAAATGGTTGTACTTAAGGAGCTTAAAATGCTCTGGATATTTAAAGGGTTAATTAGATGCAGTAAAATTGTTAGGCTTTTTTCAACCGCACATAGGATCAGTACAGAGAAATGCACATTCTATCACATGGTCGTAACAAAGTGTGTATAAATGTCATGTGCATGCACATATATGCATGTTTTGACCAGAAGCCAATAATAGCTGTTTCTTTGAAAGGTTCTCCAATTTATTTTTGGAGACAGGGTGGCATATTACACCAGGACCTTGCTGATATTGATAGTCTGCCCAGGCAGCAAACCTCAGAGATTCAACTGTCTTCATCTTCTCAGAGATGGCAGTAGAGGTGCATGCCAAACACCTGAATTTTTACATGGTTATTGTGTATCCAAACTCAGCTTCCAAGAACTTGACTCACTGAGCTGTCCCCACTATTCACAAGTGAAAATCTTAAGAAAACATTACTGGATAATTTCAACTTGGTATGTTCAGATTTGAAGTATTTTGCAAACACACAGAAGAAGCTGACTTTACAATACATGGATAGATTTTGGTGAATATATTGGTAGCAAAAAAAAAGTAATAATATTTTACTTACTTCAACCAGTTCTTCATTCAAAGCTCTATCCTTGGTGATTCCATCTTCCCCCAAATGTCTCTTGTAATTTTCCTGGCTGGTGTTCATTGGGTCAGTCACTTTAAGAACATCAAATGACATTAAATATATAAATATTAATTACACTTGACATTTTTGTGTAATTCTATTCTGACATTGAACCTTATCATCATAGAAGTCGGATAATATGGGCTAGTAGTCATAACTATATATATTAATCCTTTGTAACTTATTAAGATAAATTTATTGGTTATATTCTGTTGAAGCATACAGAGATACTTTAGTCATCTATTTCTAATCTGTAGGTTTCTAGATAGTAACTTCCAATTGCTATTACCTCAGTAGACCCATTTCTCTATTGTATCAACTATACATATAATATCCTACATCACACCTCTTCCATGTGTAAAATGGACTTTCTTAAATTAGCTATATTTATGAATCTGGCAAGGTTAAATATTCTCTCATCCTAAGAAGGAAAACAGGTTAGGGATAAGCTTCCAATACATTTTTGTTGAAATAATTTCACTTCACCCTAAAAAGGAAACAATGCACTATGCAGTACATTTTCTTAAACAATTCTTCCTCATTCAATTTTAGAAGATACGTGTCAAGTTACATTAATTTGTCTTGTGTTTCACACATTTACCTTCTCACCCTATAAACTATTTAAAATTCATTATAATGACACACAGAAGCGTGCGCGCACGCACACACACATACACACACACACACGCATATATATATATATATATATATATATATATATATATATATATATATACTAGTCTACTTAAAGATCAACTTAAACAAGAAATGGGGGGAATCCATAAGATCATATGATTCCTTAGGAACAAATAAACACTTCGAATTCAAAAACAAAATTGTTTCTCTCCCAAATCATTTTGTGTGATAAATAAATAAATAACTATAATAGACCTAAATGGTAACTTTAACTTGGGGCAAGGGATGTGTTGCAGTTTTAGTTTCTATAGTACCTTTATGGATTCTGTCTCATCTAGTGAAACCTTATGATGAATTGGTACTGCAATTATCACAACCTGACAACAACTGACTGAACATCAGTGCACTTCCGGGGTCCTACTCCAAGGAGGATACTGTGAATACTTCCTCTATCAGCAACCCTCTGATAAACACTACCATGGGGTGATATTAAAGGTTTGGTATAACAGTGCAAAAACATCATTAAAAGCACAGGAATCACCCCAAAAAAATCTGCAAAATAAAAATTTGCAGCTAACATTACAAACTGTTATTATAAGTTCATAAAAGGTAACAAAATTATTTTCTGTGGGGAGCTGTTATTGTGCCATAAACTGTGTCAACATTTGTTTTGAAGGTCTCTGTTCTTCCTCCTAATAACCAATGCTAGTTCCTATTTTCTCTGCCAAACTTTCCCGCCTGCAGATTTCCTCCTAGAGATCATATGACCCTTGCTGTGGCCAGGTTACCTGGCAACCTGGTAATGCTAATTCCTAAGTAAACGCCCATGAATCCCCACTGTGAAAAATATTTAAGTGCTGCCTGCCTTGAAATAAATGAGTTTGATCGGAATATTATCTTGCTTCATTCCTTGCACCTCTTGTCTCTCATACTCACCCCCTCTCTAGGGCCTTCGCTGACTGACCCAAGGGCAGGTTAGGATAATTGGCATCCAACGTGGCCAGTGTGGGCATATAGCACGTAAATCATATATGTAAAGTGATAAAGCATGAAAAAGGGAGATAAAAAAGGCGAAAGAGCAAAAGTGGTCATTGTGGTTTATTCAAAAGCAAATGTGGCAAGATGGTTTCAAGCCAGGGTTTCTAAGGAAAAAACAAAAACAGAAAATCAAGTGCTGTTCTAGTGAGCTTCCAGAAGCTCTAAAATCTGAAGAAAAGTGAATAGGAGGGATGAATAATAAAGCAAAGTATATGAAAAACTAAGCTGATGCCAGGGGTAGGCAATCATGCTTGCAGAATGTGCCATGCATTTCTCTTTTGTTAAAAAAAAATGTATCCTGGGAGTGAAAATTGCATGCCCCTAGTCTGAGGTTAGAGCTGCCAGGTGTGGCTAAGGGACAGGTTATAGCCAAACTTGCAATCACAGAGCTGTTCCCATGGAAGCCTGCAATTCTGGGAAATCCAACCTGAGAATCAGGCAGGAAAGTGACTTCACTTCACAGTACATCGCTGAGCCAAGCAACTCAAGTGCTCCTATCAAGTCAATCAGGATTGGTGAGATGCATGGAAGACCCCCAGAATTAGCACAGAATAAGGACATGGATGGCTCATGAAGATGATTATTCATTTTTCAGAGATAAGTAATGGCTCCCATTCATGCTGTTGTCAATATTGTTCTTTTGAGAAAACACCTGCTACAAATGAGGAACCCTCTTAATGCTGTATTGGACCTTGATCACCTTCTTTTAGGGTTCCTTGAGCTCCTGACTCCGGAGATCAACTGATATCTGCTTTAACTAGGTGCACTGTACCTTCAGAGATCCTTCCTACCATCTGCAAAAAAGTTTCTTTGCATGGCTATGAAAAGTACACTTCCAAATAATGTTGAATGAAGATCCCAGAGCCAGGGGTGGGTCACTTCCCGGTGAATTATTGGCTGGTGAGGTTCCTAGTGTCCCCATAGCAATGGAGAGAATTACAACTGTTGCTGGTTGCATGTCAAAACTGGATGGAAAGATTCTATGGCTCAAGACATCACACACTGTGACTAAAGGATACAGTGACCTCACAGCAGGGATGAACCAGGTGCTATGCCCTTATTGGCTGGTTTGTGCCATGCTAGAGGTCACTATGCAGACTACTGCAGGAGGAGAGTTATCTGAGTCAGCTGTGGGCTGTATGCACTATATTATAAAAACATGCCAGGAAAGATATGCCAACTACTGCAATACTGGCATAGATTGTTATAGAGACAACCAGCAGTTTTCCAATCAGATTTAAGACCCAAAGGAATTCACATTTACCATACGCCAAAAGAAAAACTTGTGGCTGAGGACATTATAGGTCTTAGTGGAGAAGCAACAACTATTGTTTTATTGAACGGTGTGATATACCTCTGACCACTTATGCCCATAGAGCCCTGACCTGTTTTTGTGAGACTCAGTAGGTCACAGAAGAAAACACTGGTTTTTAAAAGCAGGTATACTTAATGACTCACAACTGGTCCAGCTGCTTAGACTAAGGGACAGCTGGCATGGCATAGCGGCCCAAGTAACTAGCCATAAATAGACCAAAAGAATTATCTCCTCTAAAACTCAGGACCCATCTTTGACAAGGATGAGGGACCAGGATGGAGTACTGAGGTTCATAAGACTCGGGGAGTAAAAAAAAAAATTCATATCTCAAGCTCCTGAATCATAAGACTCCAAGGTTATACAAACAGTAACAAGTACTGGGGTTGGGAGAGTCTGACCAACAAAGCTGCCTTTAAGTCATGCACTGAGCTCTAGCAGTTTTGGGAGTCTTCACCAATGCTGGGGTAGGACTTCTGGGGATTAGGGTGTCTTCAGTTATCCATGCACCTGTAAGGACTCCCTCAAATGCTCTGCAAGTGACACCAATAAATGCATTAGTACAACAACTTGGACTTTGGGACAATTGTCCTTTGATCTGTCACTGGTGCCCAATCTGGGGTGAACAGATGTTTACACATCATCCCAGGAAACATTCATAAACAGGTCACCCAGTGGCCTCTCTGGGGAACAATTTCTGATAAGGCAGGGCATCAATGGCACTGGGAAATTCATATAATAATCAACTTACATACTTATTAAATGACCCACTGGCATAACAAAAATGCCATGGGCCAGACTAGCAGACACGCCACGTCCCTCGGGTAACAAGGGTCAGGGTTTTCAGCAGGGATCCAGGTTGTGGACATAAGCTGCAGTCACACTCTGAGCCGCAGATACCTCCCAGCACACGATTCTCACCAGTGGAAGCTTCCATCGAGGACCGTGCTCGCCAGAGGCAGTGAGTTGTCACGAACCGGCAAGCCCGGCCAAAGCAGCCTCAGCCTGCCGGCTGACAGAGGCTTTTCCTCAGCCTCTGCCGGCTTCCCTCGGGTTCCCTCCCTCTGTGTGTTCCGCGTGTCTTTCCTGTCCCTCCCAGGCCCTTGAGTGTCTCTTATATTCAACTCTTTTTTTCTTTTTTTCTCTTTTTTCTTCTTTTCTTTTTCGCTTGTTCCTATGTAACCCCTCCCCCATCCTCCTGGTCTCCAGCGTATGTCCCGCCCCTCCAGGTCCTTGCTAATCCATATTCTTGCTTAACTTTTGCTTTTGTTTTTGTTTTTGACCTGCTGACCGGGACCTGGGATCATACGTGGCCAACTCTCCCCAGGCTTTCAGGTCCCCAGCCTGTCTGCCCCACCCCTCCAGGCCCTTGCTAATCTATATCCTTGCTTACTCTTTTTTGTTTTGTTTTGTTTTTGGCGTGCCAACTCGGGCTCTTACGTAGCCCCTCCCACTGGGATCCAGATCTCCAGCTCATCTGCCCCACCCCTCCACGCCCTTGCTAATCTATTTCCTTGCTTACTTTTCTTATTTATTTGTTTTGACCTGCCAACTGGGACCTGGGCTCTTACAGAGCCCCTACCCCCTGGCCTCCATATCTCCAGCACACCTGCCCAGCCCCTCCCTTCAGGTTTTTGCCAGTCTTTTTTCTTGTTTACTCCTTTATTTCACTTTATTTTTTCCCTCTTTTTTCTCTTCCCTTTTCTTTTTCTTCCTTCCTCTGTGGTACTTTCTCCCCACCGAACCCTGAGGCTTCCTTGAGACCTTACCCCTGTGGTTTTCTCCACCTGTATACCCCCGCAGTTTTCCCAACCCCGGCTCCCCATGGTACCCCAGCCCACTGATTCTGTGTAATCCCCAAGCGCTGGTCCCTGAGGTATCCTCAAGCTCCAGGTCCTGTGGTTTCCCCACGTGCCCGCCAGCTCCTGTGGTTTGCCCGCAACCTGGTTCCCACGGTTTCCCCATGTGATAAATAGTCCTTGGGCGGCAGTGACAGGCAGCTGACACCCTACCCCTACCTTACCCCTAAGGGGCCCTGCACCCCCTAGAAGGCTACCTGGCACCCCACCCGCTGCCTACTTAATCCCCACAGCCCCACACCCTCCTCTAACAGGGTACCCCCAGTATCACCATCAAAGTCCAGCCAGTGATCTGAGGGCAAACACACTCACAGATTAAACAAGTGAGTGCTCACCCCTACCTGTGGAGTCCAGTGTACTCCCAGAACACACTAGCAAAGCAAAATCAGATCAAAGGCATCCCACCAATCAACTCAACTGGAATTGAAATGGGCAGACCTCAACGCAAGAATATATCACCAACTGAGGAAACCATGCCAAATGGCAACAACGATGCCACCAAAGAGAGTGAGCAGAGTCAGGCCCAGGAAGACAAGACAATAAACCCTGCTCATACTGGTACAGATCTTGAGGAAATCTTA
>PVHP010017407.1:0-34486 GCA_004024765.1 Zapus hudsonius | reverse complement strand
TTTTTTTTTTTTTTTTTTTTTTTTTTTTTTTTTTTTTTTTTTTTTTTTTTTTTTTTTTTTTTTTTTTTTTTTTTTTTTTTTTTTTTTTTTTTTTTTTTTTTTTTTTTTTTTTTTTTTTTTTTTTTTTTTTTTTTTTTTTTTTACCATGTACGGAAGCTTTAGATTTAACCAGGTCCCATTTGTCAATTGTTTGTTTTACTTCCTGAGTGACTGATACCCTATTCTCAAGATAAGCCTATCTCTTGTAGTGTGCCCCCTACATTTTCTTTAGAAGTTTCATAGATTTGGGTCTTACATTCAGTTCTTTGATCAATATGGAGCTGATTTTTGTGAGGTAAGAGTCTAGCATTCTTCTACTTGTGGATATCTAGTTTCCCCAGCACCATTTATTGAAGATGTTCTTTCTTTTCCAGTGTGTGTTTTTTTCAACAAGGGGCCTGTAGGTGCATGGATTGATACCTATTTTATATTATTCCATTGATGTGAATGCCTGCTTTGTGACAGAACCATGCTGTTTTTATTGATATGGCACTGTAGTGCAACTTGAAATCAGGTATAATGATGCCTCCAACAGAATTCTTTTTGCTCAAGATTGCTTTTGAAATCTTGAATCTTTTATGCTTCCATATAAATTTTAGGATTGTTTTCCATTTATGTGAATAATGGCGCTGTAATTTAGATTGAAATTGTTTTGAATTTATGGATTACTTTTGATAAAATAGCCATTATTACAATTTTAATTCTTTTGATTCATGAGCAACACAGATCTTTCCATCTTCTATGTCTTTTTAAATTTCTTTTTTCATTGTTTTAAAGTTTTCATTGTCAAGGTCTTCCACTTCCTTAGTTAGTGATATTCCCAGGTATTTAATGTTTTTGAGGATATTGTGAATGGGATTATTTCCATGATTTCTGTCTCCATATACTCGTTGCTTGTTATTGATAGATTAAAAAGCTACTGACTGTTGGTTTGTCAATTTTGTATCCTGTCACTTTGATGAAAGTGTTTAGAAGTTCTCTGGTGGATTTTTAGGGTGTCATGTATAAAATCATGACATTTGCAATAAGGATACTCTAACATAAACCTATCATATGTGTATCCCTTTTATTTCCTCCTCTTTGTCATATTGCTCTAAGACTTCAAGTACTACATTAAAAAGAGTGAAAGGAGAGGAAACACTTGTTTTGTTCCTGATCTTAGTGGGAATTCTTCCCCATTTAGCATGATGTTAGATATAGGTTTGTTATAAATAGCCTTTATTAATCTGAGATATGTCCCTTCCATCCCTAGATTTTTCAGAACTTTTATCATGAAGAGATACTTGATTTGGTAAAAGTTCTTTCCTACATCAATTAAGATGATCAGATGATTTCTGTCCTTGAGTCTATGTATGTGATGTATTACATATGATGTGCATATGTTGAACCATCCCTGCATCTTTAGAACAAAGCCCATGTGATGGTGGTGCATAATATTTTTATGTGTTCTTAAATTTAGTTTGCAAATATTTTATTAAGAATTTTTACATCTCATGACATGGGCATTTTAAGAGCACCAATGAATTTAGGCTAAATTCCCAAAGGTGTTGCCAACACAATTTCCCTTTACTGTACTTATGAAAAAAATATTGATGTCTTCTAGGAAAAATAAGTGATTTTGAAATATAAATACTTTGTTGATTTATTGAAACCTTGTTTCTGATAAAACATATTTATCAACATTTAAATAAAAGTATCAATAAGAGTAATCTTTGTTGTGATGTTTGATGAGACAGTTATGAGAAGGAAATGGTTGTGGGATAAAGATGTCTGAAGTACTGATTATAATGACATCTCCATCACAAAATAGATTATATTTCTGTGCTAGAGACTTTCAAAAGCACTCTTTTGGAAATAATTCTTGACTTTTGGCCATTCCCATTTTACACTTACGTGTTATTACCATATATATAATTCAGTAAGCAAAATTGTCATTTGCTTAAACCGTTCTCAGTCAATGTGGTGTTGGAGACCATCATCTGACCTGAGCTGTGCTGACTGATAGCAGCCTGACTGTGCAAAGCAGCTCCCGTCGAGAATGCTTATTATGGAAAAGCTGTTGAGCAGGTGCCAATGCAGGTTTAGGTATGCAAAGCTTCCTTCTCCCAGGCTGCTCAGGAGCCCAGCTGGCCAACGTACTTCTCTCTGTATCTGTTCTGCTTCAAAATAACAGACATATTGGGGATTTATTTTATGACACTTTTATATCTGAAAAACAAATGGTTAGAACATGGGCAAACTTACTTGCTCTGGCTCCACAATAAGTGTATTTACAATCAACTACAGCCGTCTAGAGGTAATAGCTGTTGTGCTCTTACCTCTAGGTAAATATGTCATTTTTTTTGGGGGGCCACTTGTGCTTATAATTATAACACTTGGCAACTAAGAAAGAGAACAATGAATTTGAGGCCAGCCTAAGTTACATAGTGAGTGCAATGCCAGACTAGATAATATAATAAGACCGTATCTCAAAAATGAAAAAAAAAGCTGGGCATGGTGGTGCATGCTTTTAATCCCAGCACTCGGAGGCAGAGGTATGAGGATTGCCATGAGTTCAAGGCCACCCTGAGACTACATAGTGAATTCCAGGTCAGCCTGGGCTAGAGTGAGACCCTACCTGGAAAAACAAACAAACAAACAAACAAACCCAACCAAAATAAAAGATATCAATTGAGATCATCAGATATTTGTTTTCCTGTTTGTAAATGACTCCATTGCTTATTTGGCATTTGTATCTGTTCATTTGCTTATCTATATACATGTAAATCACATCAAATGAAAAATTTGCCCAACAATTAGACTTATTGGATCCCAATAAGTAAGAAATAACCTTAGGTCTCAACCATCTCAATATGATTTGTAAATCTGGACTTTAAATATATTTTTTATTTATTTGCAAGCAGAGAGATGGAGGGGCAGGAGAAAGGTAGAGAATAAAGAAAGAAAGCAAAAAAAAGAAGGAAGGAAGAAAAAGAAAGAAAAGAAGGAAGGGAGGAAGGGAGGGAGGGAAGGTGATTGAGAGAGAATGGGCACATTAGGGCTTCTTGCCACTGCAAATGAACGTCAGACACATGCACCACTTTGTGCATCTGGCTTTACCTGGGTACTAGGAAGCAAAACCTGAGCCATCAGATTTTACAATCAAACACCTTTAACCACTGTGCAATCTTCCCAGCCCCAAATCTGGCCTTTTGAGGCAGAAGAATGTGTCTGTACCTATCTCTATCTATATATCTATCTGTCATTATTCTGCTGGAAGCTTTTGTGCAGGGTCATTTTTTTTCTGGTTCTTAAGTAATGAAAATACTGAGGAAAACTGTATGATGTATATAGGAATCACACTTATATTGCTCTTAATTTGGGGGGGCAGGGTCTCATAATGAAGCATAGGCTACCTTGGAACTCCCTAGGTGAGAATAGGCTGTCAAACTTAGTAATTCTCCTATTTCAGCTTCCTTCATACATTCCAGATATGCATTTTGATTTTCAACTTGATTGACTTGTACAAATTTCTGAAGACATTTTTATTTTCAAAGGTGGTGTTGCTATATGTTAGTGTTGAGTTTTATCAGTGGGACCTTTTTAGAGGCGCAGAGGACATAAAAGGTTAAATGGAGTTGAGACAGGCTGAAACCCAGTAAAGTCTCTGACTTGCTGAGACCCAGAAGGCACTTCACCCCTTCTCCCTTGATCCTAGAAACCTCCAGGCCCCCTGGCAGGCCACAGCAAGCCCTGTGTTCTCACCCCAGCTGTGCTGGACTATAGGTGACAGTTCCTCCACAGCTGTCACCATGGAACCCGGGACTAGAGTCATGTACTTCTTGCCACTCAGGGCGGAGTAAGCCCCTCAACTTATCATGCAAACTAGGCATTCACAGGATACCTGCTCCTGCCTATCCACTCCTGAGACGTCCACAGACCACCCTGCCCCGACCAATCCCCTTGCTGATGCCCCTGCCTTTAATTTTCCTGGCTTCTCCTCTATACATATGACCTTCCCACATACAATAAATGATCTCTGCCCCCCACGGCTGGATCCTGAGAGTCATTTCCTCTCTATGGTTCACGTCCTGCCCAGGCTCAGGTCTATTGGGGAGTTGATGCTCCCGACTCCCTCCCTAACTCAGCTACCTGGAGGTATGGCTGATGCACAGCCGCCAGCACAGCACAGCCTCCACAGTGACAGACAGTGACTCCGGAAAAGTGTCGGCAGAACGAAAATGACATTTATCCATATCTCTCTCAAAAAGAACAAGGCCTCTATCGAAGATTTTCATTGTGTGATAGTCCCTCTTTATTCATGGCAATTGTCAGGCTCGGTACTAAATAGAAAATTCCAAATTTAGGAATTCATGTTTTAAATTGCATCCTGTTCTAAGTAGTATGATGAGTTCTCATACTGTCCTAGTCCATCTTACTCATAACATGCATGAGTCATCCTTTGTAAGGATAGACCAGGTCAAAAGAGAAAGAACTCCAGCTTGTTCTCATGCTGTTTTACTTCACTGGACAACTTTGTGAAGGAGGAGAGAAAGATGTTTATCTTGGGAGTACCTATGCCTTTATTATAAATAATCTTCAGAAGTGTTAGAAAACTTAATTTTAACACAGATAGTATCGGAGCAATCTTGAGTAATACAATTTAAAACATCGTTATGTAATTTTGGTGTACTAAGATATTTTAGACTCAAACCAGGTTGAGCATTAAATCGAAGTACATAAACTCAAATGGAAATGAACACCTGTATATGCTGGGGTCACGGTTTTGTGTCCTTCACAGCAGTTGTCTCTTACATTACAATGCTTGACTTAGAAAGGGGAACTTTGAAAGAGCCTTAAAATAGAGGCCAACTAAAGGCTTTTTAGGTATGAAGTTTGTGTTTGGACGTTGAGAAGGCATAAATTAGGAAAGATCAGGTGTTGAAAGCATGAAAGATCCTTTTTACTCACAAAGGGGTGAACAGCATTCAAAGAGAATTAGAACCCTTATACTTGGGAGATCATCTGGCCTGAACTAGGGTCCCACTAAAGATTAAACAGCAGGAAACTTTTCCCTGTCTCCTAGCAAGGCTTAGGCAAGGCTAAGCTGAACCCAGGTTTTTTGTGTTTGTTTTTGTTTTTCTGCAACTGAAAGAGAAAAGTAAAAATGTAAATAACATGGCCAGTTCTTTTTGCCACCTGTGTTTAGTCTTTTGTAGATGTGGCTATTAACTTCACCCTGGAGGAAAGGGAGTTGCTGAATTTCCCAAAAAGCTCAGAAATGTAATGCAGAAAACCTTTAGGAAACTTGCTGCCAAAGAACCAAAGCAGGAAGATCAGAATCTTGGACATGACTCCAGAAATTTCAGAAAACATCCAAGTTGAAATCTGTGAATATAAAGACAGTGGTCAGTTTAGAGAACAATTCAGCCAGATTCTAGATACTAATGTATATAAGAATGTATATAATGTATATAAGTTTTACTCACAGAGTAAAACTGCATGAAAGGTGTGTCTATGTTCTCCATGTTCATTCATCCATTAATGCCTCCATTGCAGTTGAGACCGAATGAAAACCATATCAGTGTCAGAAATGTAGAAAGAAACTATAAATGTAAAGAAAGACTTCAAGTTCACTTTTCCCCAGTGCTGCCTGATATAAGAGATGGCTCAACCTAATGGAAACCATGAATGTAAACAAGGTGGGAAAATCTTTAATACACATTGTTATGTTCATCCACATGCAAGAAATTCAGGTTACAGAGAAACCACGTGCGTGAAATCAGTGGAGGAAAGGCTTTATAACTGTTGTGGGTGTTCAGAGGCAAATGTTAACAATACGATGGAGAAGGATTATGTAAGTGGAAGCTCTGTAGTAAACAGTTTATATTTTCACCTCATTTTTAATTCATGAAAGATCTCACATTGTAGAAATGCTATAAAGTATGTAAACACTGTGATAAAACATTCACTAATCCCATATGCCTTGGATGGTATAAAAGGGTGAATTGTGGGAAATCATTCACTCATTATAGTATCTTGAAATGCCATGAAAGCATTCTCAGTAGGAAAAAAAATGTCTGTGTATATAAGCAAGATGATAAAGCTTTCAATTTGTATGATTGCTTCCATTACCATGAAAATATCCATACTGGAGAGAAACCCTATCTACTTGAGTCTTCATTAGGAAGTTACCTTTAATACCATGAAAGGATTTGTGGTGGAGATACGTAGGCAATGTGGGAAAGCCTCTTTTTTTTGTGTTTCATTTCAAAAACATGAACAGATTCACATTACAGGAAAATACTATGTATGCAATCACTGTAGTAAAGCTTGTAGTGTTCATAGTTCCCTGTAGTACCATGAAAGGATGCACAGTGGAGAGAAACTGTATAGACATAGCAATTTGGGAAAGCAGTCAAGCCCTAAAGTTCCTTGCAAATATGTGGACAAATTCACTCTGAAGTGATACCTATGAATGTAAGCTGTGTGGGAAAGCTTTAGAGACTCATAATGAAACCAATGAAGTTGATGAGAGTTACTTACAGGAGCATGGGTGAAGGGTTATTTTCAGGATCACAAGCAATTTACTAGTTGATACTCCACCACCGAAGAAGATGCCCATTAACTGCCTACAAATCTTCACATGGTGGCATGGCCTCATGAAACCCTCCAAGACAGAATGTTAAATCAGCCCAATGTGTCAGGTCTTGTCAGATAATCTCAACTTCAGAAAGTTCAAGAATGCAACGCCCATGGCATGCCCAGTCAACAGAGATCTACCAGCACTCGGACCCTTCCTCTTGCTCTTAGAGACTTTCAGCTCTTTCTTCCTTAATGTTCTTTGAGATGTAAAGATAGTAATACACTCCTCCCACTCAGAGCTGAGCACTCAACAGACATTTATTCTCAGTACTCTGAGGAGTTATGTCTGCAGTAACCATTTCCCAATGCAAAACAGAGCTTCTCTGACCAAAGCTATTAGAGGCACTAATCTGTGGGGTTAAACATAAATATTTAGAATATTTAGAAGCCAATGAGTTTTTTTTTCAAGTTTTGAACCAGGTTTGCAGTATAGGATGCTGAGTTTCCTCTCATCAAGAGGGCTTCAAATTCAATCAGAAAGACTTAGTTACCTCCAAAACCAACATGCCATTATTGCACCAGTGGGTACATCTTGCTTAAAAGGTCAGTAGTATAGCACATAGGGTCCACAGCTGAGTAAGGTTGTTGATTACATCTCTCTCCCAACATCCTGCATAACATATTCAAGTACAGGAAAAGCTAACCAGAGGGGAGGAGGATTCCAGCTCATTCCCAAAGTATATGATGTAACCAACATGTGTGAAGTCTTATGCAAAGGTCTTACCATCTACTTCTAGTGTCTGACTTGAAGGACCTCTGCATTATTAGCAACAGTTCTTTTACAAGTTCTGTGACTTATCAAGATCTTGCTATTAGAACAGGGTTAGAACAGAGTATCTTGCATATCTGTGAGTTTTCATGTAGAAGAGCAAGGTTACCTCTGTTTTTTTTTTAAAGTTTTAAGTATTAAATATATTAATTTTCTCAGTGTTTTCCCATACCAGCTATAGTAGTTTGAATGGATATCCCCAATAGATTCAAAAGTTTTAATCAAAGCTTGTCTTCAGAATAGCTGGAGGATGGGTCATTGTGGGATGATCCACCCCTACCATGTTACTGGGGGTGGGTCTGGAATTCCACCCTAAAGTATCCAGAGAGCACTCTGATCACTTCCTGGATTCCCTACTGTTTGGCTTTTAAATGTGCTTGCTGTTGGAGGTGCTGGTGGTGCTTTTTCTCTCTGCTTGAATATGTAAGCTTCAAATAAATCCCATTTCTTGTGTAAACTGTGCCTGGTTTGGAGGTTCATCCCAGCAACAAGGAGCTGACTTCTATACCAGCCGTGTCACTAGTGTGTGTTACTATGATTTCTTTGATTATTTTGTGGAGATTAAATATCAAGGCTAAAACATTTTTATTAGCTTATAAAAACATATACTGTCAATATTCATGCTTGAAACAACTGCACTGTAAAGGGAAATTTCAACATTTTTAAATTGTGGTATCTATCTTTTTGGTGCTGTATGGCAGATAGATTTGATATTTACCAAAATTGAGTTGCCAGAATTTAGTAATTTAACAAAATAACTAGAGCCTGGGCCTCACAAGAATATCGATTCTTTTATGAAAGCATGAAATATATATTCTCAAGGGTATATTAAAAGAAACTGAAAACAAGAACAGAACATGAGCAGGG
Source organism: Zapus hudsonius (assembly GCA_004024765.1). Lineage (NCBI taxonomy): Eukaryota > Metazoa > Chordata > Mammalia > Rodentia > Dipodidae > Zapus > Zapus hudsonius. Next base: position 26,187 of record PVHP010017407.1, on the reverse strand, counting down.
GCATATGTGATTGCTGTAAACTTAAGTTTTCTTGATCTTGGGACCCTAAAATACCAGGGAATATGTATTCACTTTATGTGGTGAAGCCCTAAGAGACCTATGAAACTTTTGGGTTACTAAGCAATGTGATGTATTTTTCCTTAAACATAATTAGTTTCACTTGAGAAAAGAGCTGATTTTAGATGAGCATGTAGAAAATATCATCATGTAGGAAAGTTGACTTGACAGAAGTCAGAAAACTTATACTTAGTTAATTCTATGCTAGAATGTTCTACAGCTTAATTTTCTTGGGTATTTTTAGGTATTGGCAGCATATAGCACACAAAGCACCCAGAATTTTAAAATAGCATTCATCCTAGTTGTCAAATAGTATTAGAATCCTGATGCCAGGGACTAGTACCTTCATGGTAATGCTTTGGATAGATAAACAGAGGAGAAGGAAGGTAATGTATTAATCTTTTGTTTTGGAAAATTATATCATGTACCTTTACTTACATATTCTGATTTTTTTCATTAAATTTGGAAAAGAAAGTTGAAGAGAAACACATTTACTAAATGTTTCAATAGAATGCAATTTGAAAAAAAATGTCAGTACTTCACCAAGATTCCAGCTGAATCATTGAAGGAAGCCTATATTTAGATGATACTGAAGCCAGCAGTCTGGATTTCATGTCTAAGGCAAGAATGTCAGTAGGGATGCCAACGCCTAGAGAAGCTCCAACCAGAAATGTAAGAGCCTTTTGTGAACGTTGAAGGGCCATATTTTAAGCACAAGAGTTCATTCCATAGTTTGCTGTTCAAAACTTTCACAAATTACATCAAATATCATAAAGGAATTTTCTTCATGTAAAGACGAAATTTTGCATACTTCCATAAGAACATTTTATTAAAGAAAAGTCTCAAAATAGTAAGTGTCAATGTCTCAAAATTATCTGAGAGACACAGGGATGGATGAGAAATTACAACAAATGTATTGAATGTAGGAACTGCTGTAGACTCTGGCATGTCAGGGAGAGGTAATTATCTCCAGAGCACTTCCTTGGGCTCTGAACCACACTGCTGAATGAGCATTCTATGTCCTTGTCTTGTTCCCAAGCCTTCTCTCTCCAGCTGTATTCTTGGTTCTGTAAGCCACACCGTGTTCTTCTGGATAACTGCTTAAGTCATTCAGAACTCTTGCTCAGTCTTGACAATAAGAATAGTTACTCCTAATGCAACATGCCAATGTTTGTTAGCTTTGGTTTACTCACTTACTGTTTACATTTTTGAAAAAAATTTAACAATTACATAGTTTTTTTTTTGTGGACCTTATAGAAACATAGCCATTATTACTACACTTTTCTCTGAGAAAGAGTGTTTTATACACCAAATTGGATTTTTGCAATCACTAGTTGTTTTTATCAGTTGTTAATTTTTGGTTCATATTAGCATATAGAAATTTTTTGACAGAAAGAATTCATTATACAAAAATACAAAAATATTTTAAAGTCAAGCTTTTATAGCTATCAAACCTCCCAATGAAGCTTTCTTAACTATCCATAGTTAAGGAACTATATATAGAAGTTTAAATTTTCATCAGACTTATGAGATATCAGCTCCTTCAGAGAACAGGTTCTAGTAATCTACTGGATCATAGTTTGACTTTTTATAAAAATAATTAGGCTTCAAAACAAAAGACAACATATTTAATTCTTTTCCTACATGATTTTGAGATAATGGTATATTTATTCAATAGATGGTCAAGGAAGTATAGTTTCCTTTAAGACTATTTCTTATGCTCAACTGTAACTAGTTCAGATTTCTGTAATTCACATTTTATTTTCTAACTTAACAAAACTTTCAAAACTGTCCTTGAAACTTTTTACCTCTAAGAGAAGAAATTCTCTTTAAAACAGATGACTTAACAGGACGCCTAACATGAAGGCAAAGCTGGTGGAAGATTACCTCAAGATCATGCAGCCAGTAAGTGACAAAATGAGGATGGTAATGTGTGTCTTTGCTACAAGGTCATGTTCTACTTTACAGCAAAATAACTATCATATTTAGGTATTACCATTTTAGAATGCTTTTATTTTTTCTGGAAAAAAACTATTAAAACTCTTGTAGACAAGACTCTCAATTGTATTTTTTTCCCTACTTTAAATGTATTTGTTGATTCTGAGTTTTGTCTATGTTCACACAAGAGAGAGCTTATGTTAGTTGAGTTTTAAGTTTGGGTTTTATTTTACTATTAATGTGAAAACTAATTTAAACTATAACAACTTGATTTGTTTAAACCTTTGTAGTGTTCTTTTAAGAGTATTATTAGGGGGATGGAGAGATTGCTCAGTGATTAAGGCACTTGCATGCGATACTTAATGATGTGGGTTCAATTTGCCAGACACACAAAGTAGCACATGCATCTGGAGTTTTGTTTGCTATGGCTGAGGCACTGGCATGCCCATTCTCAATCTCTCTCTCTCTCTTTCTCTCTCTCTCTCTCTGTGTGTCTGTCTGCCTGTCTGTCTCTGCTTGCAAATAAATAAATGTTTTTAAAATATTTATTTATTTATTTGCAAGCACAGAGAGAGACACACAGACAGAATTGGCACTCCAGGTTCAGCAGCCACTCCAGATGCATGTACCATTTTGTGCATCCAGGCACTAGGGAATCAAACCAAGGTCATTAGGCTCTTCAAACAAGCACCTTAACCACTGAGCAAATCCCTTCAGCCTAAATATTTTTTAAAAAGTATTTTACATTGATTCTTATCATTTTTTGATTATTGACGAAGTTCTTTTGAGAAATTAATACATTATGATGTCTGCCCTTATAAAATTAGCATTTTGGCAATGATTGTTAGTTACCAAAATAAGAACTCTTTGAAAAGTTTTGAACCTAAAAGTAAAATGATCTGGCTTGTGTTTTGAAGGGGTGATTCTGAGGTCTCTGAGGAAAGCAGAATTACAGAAGGGCAGGAGGACACACATTGAGACAGTCAACAAAGAGTGTTCTCAGTAAGATGCGGTGAGGAGATCCATCACACGATGACTGTAAAAGTTTTAATTTGGGTACATTCAGAAAATCCCCTTTTCTAAGGCCATTTTCTGGAAGATGTGGTATAAGGAGATGAGAAACCCCAGTATGCAGCAGGAGGATTGATGACTCTTTCAACTAAAATGAGAAAACATGAGATAACGAGCAAGGTTGGAGAGAATTTTTTTGTGTCTAACAGACTAAAAAGTAGAATAAGAGTTCAGAAGACCCAATAATATATGACTCTGTGTCTCATAGAATAGATGTTCTTTCTTTCATATCTCCTTACAATGAGATGAAAAACAAGAAAGTTTATGTTGAAATTCAGAAGTGGGTTTTAGTCCTGGGAGCTGTAAAAGAAATGAAGCTTTGAGAGTTTCAGACTAAAGAGCTGGGTGTGGAGAAAACAGAAGCCCAATAATCTTACCATGTAACAGCTTATTCACTTTTTTTCTCATTGATCCATTCATTTACTCAGATTCTCATTCCTGAAGGCAACAAAAAGAAATTAAGGACACTGTTTTCCCTTAAAGAAGAGAAGTTTAGAGAAGCAAACAAACAAAATACATTTCTTCATCCAATTAATCAGATTTTATGATGTAGAATAAACAGATATTTTTTTCAAAAATCATACATAATGTATACTTGAGGGATCCAAAATTACATACAATTTTTCGAACATCTATAATTAAAATATAATCTTTAAAATAGTAATTCATATTACTAATCATCGAGAGCTCTTATTAAACACATTATTATTGGATTTCACTTTCTGTTTTTGAATTTTAGTTACGTATTAATTTTCTAGTGCTGCCATAACAAGATACCACAACCAAGGTGTCTTACAACAAGAAAAAATTACTTTCTGGCTCACAGTCTTGGAGGCCAGAAGCTCAAAGTCAACCTCCCTTAAGGAACCAGGACTCTTCCAGTTTGGCCAGTGTCTGGGTTTGTGGCAGCATCACCCCAGTGTGCACATGGCATTTTTTTGGACTTATGTCTGTGCCTAAACCTCCCCTCAGAAGGATATAAATTATAGGAGATTAGGACTTACTTCACTGTAACCAATTGCTTTTGTGACTACCCTACATGCAAATAAGATGACATACTGAGTCACTAATGGTTAGGACTTTGATACATGAAATTTGGAGCCAATGAAACTCAGTCATACAATTTAGCCATACTATCATCACACTATTGGCTACAAGAGATCCCCTAAATTTAAGGACAATGGCAACAGTTTTTTGTCCATGTTCATAAGGTTCTGAGTTGAAAAGTCTGAATGTACAGAGACTATTACTTTACACGCAAACTCCTACAGGGTGTTAGAAAGATATGGATTTCTCTGGTGAACTGTTTTAGCTATTAATTGGGTCCCAGCCCAAGCTCAAAGCCTAAAAAAATACTCTCAGAATAATCAAGCTCATCCTCAGCTTGCGAAGAGGATCTGGGATAAATTGAGGCAGTATATAGAAGAATGAGACTGAATGCACAATGATATCATGGTTCTGAGCCCAGTCACAAACTCAGAAAATGGGTATCCGAGTGCATGAGAATGGAAATGTCAACAGCTGGAAATGTTGCTATTTGTAAACAAAGTCAATGAGTTAATTGTCCTTTATCTGATGTTTTCTCACAGACCAGATTCTGAGTCTTTAGCTGTATAAATTTCTGTAATGGTTGGGTCTCTGTGGAATCCTATAAGAATGTCCAAAAGTCTCAAGGGTCTCACGTGAGCTGTAAGTGCAGTCTTCTCTTGGCATGGTAGTACCTACTCGTGTCTTAGAAGACATGTTCCTTACTTGGAGAAGGAAGAGGGGATAGCAATTGTCTCTTTCTGGTTAAGATTTAATATTTAAATGTTGTTGATCTTAATCATAACAAAATGACAAAGGTTGAGAAAAGAACCCTTTAGATGGATTAAAAGCCAAAGGTAAGACAAAACGTAGCAGTTGCTGTGCTAAATCATGAAATATAACCTTTCGTTTGTAAGCCAAGACAATACAAGATAAAGGAGAAAAGAAAGCAGAAAAACCAACTTCATAGTGTTTAAATGAAACAGACTAAAATAAGCTGTCACAGAAAGGTTAAAGGGAATGGCCTGATGAAGGCACTATTTTTTAAAATTATAGAACAGTGTTTCTTTTCTAATAAAAGATATTAATATTTCAAATAGCACATATTCTCCATCAATAATAGCTACATAAATTCAAAGCAGAAAATTCTATTTGCCCTTTGTTAAAGGGCATTGAATGGCTAATGTTGATTGATACACATATATTTATAATTAGAAACAAAATTCTGAACTGAGGAATAGTTTATATTATTATTTTGTAGTTGAGTAACAGAATGATTCATATGTGTATTCTGCAGGGAAACATTGTGTTTCTGTCATTTACTTCTTGTGCTGAAATCTAGAAAAGTGCTAAAAGGTGACAGTACTATGCTGTCCCTTGATGAGGAATGTGGTGTTACTGATCTGAGGTGCAAATTTTGAGTGGTAAAAATAATATCTTGCTGGCACTAACATACATAACATGGATACATACTTGTTTTTGTTTTGTTTTGAAAAGGAGATACTTGGGGCGGTGTTTAGACAGATACTCATATACAAAAGGCATAAGAGGAGAGTGCTTGAATGAAACCCATTGGAGTGAAATATGTGCCTTCCTGGGCATTTTCATAGGTTCTAAGTAAGTTGTGCCTCACATGTCTCAAAAGTGCCCAGAGGACAATTATACAGACTGGAAAGTCTGAACGGCTAAGAGAGTGGGGCTCTTTGACTAGACAGCATCCTTCAAAGCTCTATCACTGTGACACATAGGTTTTAAAAAATTACCCGTCTGTCTATCTATCTATCTATCTATCTATCTATCTATCTATCTATCTATCTATCTATCTATCTATCTATCTAAAGAGCACACCAGGGTCTCTTTCTGCGGCAATGAACATGCCACTTTGCATATCTCACTCTATGTGGGTGTTGTGAAATTGAATCCAGGCTGACAGGTGTTGCAAGCAAGTGCCTTTAACTGATGAGCCATTTCTCCAACTTTGATTCTAGGGTTTTGTTCTTCAAGTCAAGTGGATTTTTTGGTAAATACTAAGTATGCATATATAAATGTTTGTAGTATTGACCTTTGCTCTGCATTCTTCCAAATCACATACAACAAGGGCAAGTTACCTCACTTGACACTGAATGTACTTTTGGCCTGCGTTGAACAGGTTTTGCATTAACTGAGAGTAGATTCAGTGAAGTCCAAGGTGCTCTCCTGACCTGCTTCAAGGAAAGCCTATGCCTCTATTTCTCAGCAGGCAATCTGAAAACTCTTACAATGACCCAGGGGTGGAAGCCTTTAAAAATAATACTCCCATTATGTTTGCTCTTTGTACCACGTTGATACTTGTGTAAGAAAAAAACTGGTTGAAATGACTTGTATCTGAGCTCTAATCAGGATAATGTCAATTAACTCTGCAAAAAGTTCAACTTTTGTGGTGATTAGAATTAGGTGTCCCCCATAAAGTCACGTGTTATGGATGCTTGGTTCCCAGCTGATGACAACTTGGGATGTGGAGTCTTGCTCGAGGAGGTGTGTTATTGGGAGTAGGCTTTGAGTTACACCCAGCTCCCCCTGGCCAGAGTTTATCTCATTCTGTACTGCTGTTTGCCACCTTCTGTGGTAAGGAGGTGATGTCCAGCCTCTGCTCATGCCATACCTCTTCCCAGCCATCATGGAGCTTCCCCTCTAGACTTTAAACCAAAATAAACCACTTTCTTCCCATCTGCTGCTTCTGGTTGGGTGCTTTATGCCAGGAACAAGAAGGAAACTGTAACAGCTCTCTATCAAAGACTCAGTAAAAGCCTAGTGCTTACATTTCTTAAAGGAATAGGAAACATGTAATATTGTCTGTCATGGTTTGATCCAGGTGTCCCCCACAAACAAATGAATGTGTTCTGATAGATAAATCCTCAGCTGATGGCAGTTTGGGTTTTACAACCTCGATGAAGCTGTGTTGTTGGAGGTGGGCTTATGGGGTTATAAGCCAGCTTCCCCTTGCCAGTATTTGGCACACCTTCCTGCTGCTGTTTGCAGTGCTGTGGCAGAGGTGATGTCCACCCGTTTGCTCATGCTATCATTTTCCCTGCCAGGATGGAGTGTCCCCTCGAGTCCGTAAGCCAAATAAACCCTTTCCTCCACAAGCCATTTTTGTTTGGGTTCTTTCTGCGCAGCAACTAGGAAGCTGACCACAACATTGTCCCAACAGTATACTCTGTGATATTCTGTTTAATGATGTGGACACAGAGATGGTCACTGCCAGCTGAGGTTCAGTAATGCCTCTCAAGAAGGACAGTGTGATTATTTGAGCTGCTGAACAAGCAATTTGCTTTCATTCAAGCAGAAATTTTGCTTGAAAAAAATGAATGACAAACCATGAGTATTTAGATTTGAGTATTTGGCAGGTATTGTCTTAAAAAATGAATGATGTAGGCCTGTCACTTCAAAGAAAGGCATAATTTAGTTTTTATTGCTCATGACACAACACAAATTCTGAAAAGCTTAAAAAACAGTGCAAACATAAGAGATTCATAATAAAGTCTTTCCTGATGTAATTTGTGGTATTAACTGGAGCAGTTTTTCATACTATACAATAAAATTTATCATGTTTGGAAGAACTGTACAACTCAGTGAACCAAAATCATGTGCATGTCTAATACATAAAATTACCATTTTTTCCTAGCCTGTTTTATATCACTATAACAGAATGCATGAATCTGGGTAACAAAAAGAAATTTCCCTTGGCTCATGAGTCTTTCCATAGGTGGGATGTTAGGGTTAGGGTAGGGCAGGTAAAAGAGAGTGAGCCAAATTCTGGCAAGGGGGGTACTCACTATAACACCCCAAAACCTGCCTCCAGCAAAATACCCCCTCTAGCAAGGCTTCTCCTCCCAATCAGCTGGGGATGAAGCATTCAGAGCCCATGAACTTATGGTGGACATCTGATTCAAACCACCACATCCTGTACAAAGAACTTTTGTCTTTTTAAAATTCTTATAAGACTACAATATGTGATAAAAATCCCGTTATAATTTGCAATCTAAATGATAGGCTCATAGTGATTAAATAATTTCCTCAATATCACAGTTATTAGGTAAAAAGTGCTGGAACTTAAATTTCAGACTTCTGGTCTAATTTCCCCCATAGTTCACAACACAAATGTGGTCAGCAATGCCAATATGTATCTAAAATCTATTAGCCTGTAACTCTTTCACTCATTTCAGAATCTTGAAATTTTCAGCCAGTTGCAAGTGATGCATCTGACTTGAAAGGTCTATGCCACTCATTCATTAGATCAGGTTTGCATAACAAAGCTCCCAGAAGCCCACCAACCTGAGAAACTCCATTATAAGTGAAGTGTTATACTCCACAGTACCAGGTAGGCCACCAAATTGTAAAGGCAACTTTGAAGAGCAGGAAACCTCCTACAGCATCAGGCCCCTTACTTCAAAAGAGTCCACATTCTTCCTGCTGTCCCAATGCAAATCACCTGGCCCAATCTCAATGGTTGTCATCTCTCAAACAACAGCAGCTCAACAGGCAGGGGTTTCAGCCCAAAGATTTCATTTCTTTCTGGGACATCTCCATCTGCTCACACCAGTCCATTTCTATGAAAAGCAACCCTGCATAAGTTCTCAGGACACAGGCAGCCAGAACACAGCAAGCTTCTCACACAAACTGCTTCTGGCACAGTCCTGACAAAGTTCTTTCTCACCTTCAAAAGCCAAATCTCACAATCCGTAGTCCTTACTGCATTCTGTTCTTTCCAACTCTGACCAGAATAGTCCATTAAGCTGCACTTAACAGCACTGCAAGGCGTCTCTTAGGCTGTGGCTCCAAATCAGTTCCAAAAGGCCAAAAGCCACAGAATCAGGGTTCTAGCAGCTACGACAGATCTCACTCTCTGGTACCAAATCTGTTGGAGTCAAGGTTTTTGTTGCTGTAACAAAGAACTCAACCAAAAGCAGCTTGTGGAGGAAAGGGTTTATTTTGGCTTATAGACTTGAGGGGAATCTCCATGATGGCAGGGCAAATGATGGCATGATTAGAGGGGTGTACATCACCTCCTGGCCAACATTAGGTGGACAACAGAAACAGGAAGGTGTGCCAAAAACTGGTAAGGGGAAGCTGGCTATAACCCCTAAAAGCTCACCCCCAACAACACACATTCAACAAAGTTATAATTCCAAAACTGCCATCAGCTGGGGATCCAGCATTCAGAACACATTTGTTTGTGGGGGACACCTGAGTCAAATCATTACAGGCATGTAAAAAGGATACAAAGAAAGTCTCAACAAACACAGGAAAATTGAAATAATTACCTGTGTTTTATCTATCACAATGAAGTAAAGAATAAAAAACAGAAGATTAAACAAAGTATTTTCAAATAATGAATGGGTCATTGAAGAAATTAAGATGAAAATTTTAAAAATTGAATGAAAATGAGAACACAACATATCAAAACCTATGGGATAAAATGAAGGCAGTCTAAGAGGAAAGATTATAGTTCTAACTGCCTACATTAAAAAATAAGAGAGATCTAAAAATACATTAATAAGTACTTTAAGGTATGGAAAAACAGATCTAATCAAATATGAAAACTGTAGATGAGAAGTAACTAAGACCTGGGCAGAAGTTAATGAAATAGAAACAAAAAATACAAATCAATAATATGGAGTTGATTCTGTGAAAAGATAAACAAAACTGATAAATCCTTGGTCAGATTAACCAAATGAAAGAGAAAGAATACCGAAGGGAATAAAGTTTGAGGCCAAAAGGGAGACATTACAACAGAGAGTAGCAAAATTTTTAAAAATCATAATGACATACTTTAAAAACCTATATTTCAACAAATTGTGAGTACACAAGAAAGGAGAGTCAAGTGCCTCATATTCTGCCTCATATGCAGCTCCTAACCAGGTTAAGACAGAACAGTAAGAAAACCTGTCAGGTGAACTGAGAGACTGACACGGGAGATGGAAAGAATGAGAGGGGGTGGAAGATGAGGGTGGAGGATTTACACACACCAATATAAAGCAATAATGAATGATACCATAAAATCCTTATTTTCATACAGTAAGTTCTCAAGGAAGCCTTGGGAATCATGAGGTAAGAGAGGCCATGAATAGGGTAGGAGGAAGCCTAACCCCAAGACAAATTGCTCTGGCCTGTAAATCCCTGTCCCAGTCATTGGTTACTTCCCACACTAAGTTGTTGATCAAAGAGAACCATGAGGTCCCCAAAATAAGACAGGCTTATGTCAAAGCTCTTGAATACCCACCCTAGGCAAAAGATAAGAGCCTATTGCTTCATAGATGGTTCAACATATGTAAATCAATAACTGAAATTCCTCACATAAATAGATACAATGACAAAATCATATGATTATCTCAATTGCTACAGAAAAGGCCTCATACAAGAACTGAGTCAAGTGCTGCATATTCTCCCTCATATGCAGTTCCTAGCCAGGTTAAGACAATGTACCTAATTATTGACAATAAATTGAAAAACACCAGTAAGAGTCATGGGGGGAGAATAACTAATGTATAAAAGGGAATGTCATCATAGATTCAATGGCTTTATCTAATAACCTATGATACTGAGCATATTGTTGTGTGTGTATGTATATATAATTTTAAGCCAATAAAAATGTTAAAAAATCAAAAATCCCTTCATAATAAAAGTGCCATAGAGGCTAGGGATGAAAGGAACATATCTCAGCATAATAAAAGCTACATATGACAAACATATAGATAACATTGTGCTATATGCATAAAACCACAAAGCATTCATACTGTTATCAGGAAAAAGACATGGATACTCACTCTATCCACTTCTATTCAACATAGTACTTAAAGTCTTAGCTAGAGTAGTAAGACAAGAGGATATAAAAGAGACACAAATAAGGCTGGGGAGATGGCTAAGTGGTTAAAGACACTTGTTTACAAGGCTGTTTTGCTTGGGTTTGATTCCCCAGTACCCACATAAAGCTAGATACACAAGAGGCCCTGGCATGCCATTCCCCCCTCTCTCTCCACATGCACACACACACACACACACACACACACACATACACACACACACACACACACATATATATATATAAACAAATCAGAAAGAATGGAGGTTAAAGTTTCTTAATTTACAAATGATATGATTCTATACTTAAAGGCCCTCAAAGATTCCATCAGAAAAGTACTACAGCTGATAAGCACTCTTAAAAAGTGTCAGGATACAAAATTAATATGCAAAACCCAAAAGTATTATTATATACCTATGGCAAAAAAAATGAAGAAAGAACTCAGGTAAATAGTCCCATTCTAAACAACCACAAAAAATATTTAAATGCTTTGGAATATCTTAGCCAAGAAGTGAAAGCTCTCTACAATGGAAACTTTAAACCATTGCAGAAAGAAATTAAGGAAGACTTCAGAATATGGAAATGTCTTCCATGCTCATTGACAAGAAGACTGTATTGTGAAAATGGCCATTCTACCAATAGCAAGATGCATATTCAATGCAGTCCAAATCAAATTTCTGATTCCAGTCATCACAGAAATAGAAAAAAAAATTATCTGAGGGTTCATATGGCAGCAGAAAAGACCCCACATAGCCAAAACAATCTTGAGCAAAAAGAACTCTGCTAGAGAATCACCATATCTGATTGCTAGTTACATGGCAGAGCCATAGTACTAGACATTACACGGGCCTGGCAGAAAAACTGAGATGCAGATCAGTGGACTAAAACGGATGATGCAGTTAAAGGTCAATGTAACTATAGCCACATGACTTTTTGACAAAAAAATTCCTAAAACATGCATTGATGTAAAGGTAAGATTTTCAGAAAATGGTGTTGGGAAAACTGAACTTCTGCATGTGGAAGAATGAAATTAAACCCGTATCTCTCATGATGCACAACAATCAACCCAAATGGATGAAAGACTTCAATGTAAGACATGAACAACTAGAGGGAAAAATAAGATCACTTCAAGATGCAGGCATTCAGAAGGACTTTTTGAATGGGACTTTTATCATCCAGGAAATAAGGTCAACAATTGACAAACGGGACCACATGAACTAAAACTTTTGTGCAGCACAGGAAATGGACAAGGAACCAGAGAGGCAGCCTATGGAGAGGGAGAAAATCGTAGTCAGCTGTACATTTGACAGAGGATTAACATCTAGAATATACAAAGAACCCGAACACACACACACACACACACACACACACACACACACACACACACACACACAAATTGAACTTCAAGAAAAAAAAAAACAATCCAACCTAACTATGGGCTGTGGAATTGAACAGAGAATTCTCTAAAGAAGACATACCCAGAGGCTGACTACATAGTGAATTTCAGGTCAGCCTGGGCTAGACCCTACCTTGAAAAACAAAACAACAACAACAACAACAAAAAAACCAATGGCTCATATTAAAGGTGTTCAACATTTTTAACCATCAGGAAAATGTAAATTAAAACTCCCCCTGAGATTCCTTCTCACTTTGGTCAGAATGGCTATCATCAAAACCACCCTTTGCTAAGGTGCTGGCAAAGGGACCCTAATTCACTGTTGGTGGTAATACAAACTGGTGCAGCCATTATGGAATTCAGTGTACCAGTTTGTCAAATAGCTAAAAGTAGAAGTACCTTATGACCTGCCTATACCTCTACTGGGCATATAAGGACTCTGTACTCTAATGCAGAGATATTTGCCCATTTGTTTTTATTACTGCTCTATTCACAATAGCTAGGAAATGCAATTAGTATTGATGCCAATCAACTGATGACTAGATCATGGTGGTACATATACTCCATAAAGTTTTATTCAACTGTAAAGAAAAATGAAGTTATGAAATTTGTAGGAAAGTGGATAAAACTTGAGTAGATTATACCAATTGAGGTAACCCAGGCTCAGAACCACAAACACTTCATGCTCTTTACTATAAATGGGTCCTAGCTTCAAATTTCTAGATTTGTGAGTGTAAGTTGGAATAAATATTTGTAGAGACCAGAAAGCTGTGTCATGGTGAGGGCAGGTTTGTGGGAGATGATAGAATTTATGTAGCATCAATGTAGAGGGGATTGAGGAGGAAGATGAAGAGAACAAGGTGACGGAGAATGAACAAAAAATGGATATATGAAAGACATATCTAAACCTTCTACTTGACAAATTGTTTTAACATATAAATTTAAAAACAAGTGTTCAAGACATGGGTGGATATCACTGCAACTGAAAACTGTAGACTATTAATCTGAAATTCCAGCACCTGGAATGAGATACATTCCAAGGTGTTATTGGTTAAGGAGTCTATAAGAATCCCTGACACAATATAGGCTTCGCCATTGTTCTGGATTGCCTACCAAAACTGGATAGTAAGTCCCCATTGCCGATAATACCACATGCTTTGCTTGCAGGACACAGAGAAACCAAGCTGGAAATGAGCTAGAAACTTCTCTTCTAGCTAGTTTTCTTCATGCCAGAAGGTGCTTTGCAGGCTGCTGGAAAGACATGTCATCAACAATTCTACCCACATGTGGCCCTTGCATACTCCACAAGTGACTTAAGCAGGCAAGATCTACTCCCTGCTGGAATAGTGACATGAATGTTATGATAATAACCAACCACTTTTTTTTTTGGATTTGAGGCCTACTCCTCAGGAAAGAATTAATGTCTAGTCTGTAAATCTGGTCAGTATACTGTGGCTAGGGACAAAGGACCTAGGGAGGAACCCGCTACTGTTGTAATGCTAAATGGGCAACATGTCAAACTGCCTTCCAAGTGTCTATGTTGATATTTCTCTCAGCCGGGATCACAGAAGTTTCTTTTTGCAAAGGGCAGATGTTAATGCAGAGGTGCATAGCTGGCAAAATTGCCTAGAGTAAGTGCTGAGCCCTAGACAGAACTTCCAAACCACGCCCCAAGGCTCAATAAACCTCAGCTTGTTACACTCATAGACTCATAGCAACTGTGGGTTCCTGCATAAGATTGAGCCTGACAAAATTTCATCATGGATAGGGAAAGAGTTCATAAACCCTACACTTCCCAGAGTAGTTAATGGCAGCTGAGAGTTGCTGCAAGAGAGGGAATCATAGTCTTCAATGGTGTAACCAATGGTAAATTTCCTAGTGTCCAGCAAATAACCTTCCACCCATGAAAAAAAAGTTATCAAAATAGGGTTCAGATTTATTGGGAAGAAGAAGAGTTTTAGTGGGAGAGGAAAAGGAAAGAGAGAAGGTAGTTTGAAACAATATCTAAACACATATATGAAAGTGTCAAAAATTAAAACTAAAGTCAACTTTCCATAATAATGTGAATTTTCAGAGAAGTGCAGCCACTACTGCTAGTTTTGGTATTGTTTATAATGATTAAATATGAAAGAAAATTAAATTTAAAGATGCTCAGTTTGTAGGTTTATTCTGATCAGGTTATGGTAAGGGCTAGACAAAACAATAACTCCAGAAGCATTTAAATTATACAGTAAGAACTGAGGCTGTGTGACAAATACCAGCCTGCTAAAGAGCAAGCAGCCTTATAGAGCAAAATGATGATGTAATGAATTCTGACTTCAGGGTTTCTATATCCTTCCCACCTCTAAGACAAGAGGAAAGTCAAAGACAAATTTCAGAAGCAGGGTGGAAATGCAGAGAATCAAGCTTACTATGCTTCCTTTCCCAACTGATGAAACAAAGCTAGCATTTATGAGAACAATCTTCTGCTTCTTGTTTCTTTGCTTCAAATAACCTATCAATATTTAGTATCTGAAGTCTAGCTTCCTGAAAAGTCAACATTCTCACTACCTGCTTACTATTCTCCTTGTGTAAACCGCCAGGCTTAGAGCTTTTCTAAAAGGGCAGGAGGTAAGAAGAATGGCATCCTCTTATCAGCTTTATGCCATTAGAAATGAGGGCCTAATCTCTCTTCTAGACTCCAAGTGAACAACAGTCTTAAATATTCTCCAGCTGCATGCGACCGATCCCACTGACAGTTATGTTTGTAAAACAAATGCCTGCACAACTAATATTGGAAAAGGCACTTTTTTATCCATGACAGCTTTTATACTATAATTTCCAAGTTTGAATGTAGATTTTATATTAAGATGACTATTAAATTTGAAAATGCATATTGATAAATTATATATATATATATATATATATATATATATATATATATATATCAGGTTTATTTTGGCTTGATTCATTGACTAAACAAAATATATACTCATATAAAGTTATGAAAATGATGGCTAAGGAACTGTCTGTTTAAAATTCTGTCAGTTCAGCTCCACTCTTGACATGAATCAGAATGAGCCTCAGGAGCCTCTGGTTATGTGCTCACAAGGCATGAATAATGACATCTGAGCTCGGGATGTGCTCAGGCATTACTATTTTCTACGAAGGGTGGCATTTAGAGGACAGGCCAAAGTGAAGGTGAGGCAGATTTCCAGTTGACTCTGCTCATGAATGTAGCACTTGAGATGTCTGGTTGGGGGGAATCTAAAGACCTTTTGACAGCTGACACACTTCTGAGAAGGACTTATGGTCAGAATTCTTAACACAAAACATATACTTTTTCAAGTGACTTTATTGAAATGTAAACACCCTTCCCAGGTGGTAATCAACAACCATTTCCAGGTACAATAGAGACTCAGATTCTCAAACTATTATCCTCTTTTTTACTAATTAGTGATTGCCTGGTGACAAGGACTCATTTTATTTAATAGCTAAAACTGTTCCCACTTTCAAATTTAAAGGAAAACATTGGTCAAAAAAAATTCTTTGAATTTGAGGCTTCCAAAATTCTGGACCCATCACTTTTTTTTTACAAGTGTAGACTGGTAATGAAAAAGCAAGAGTGATTCTTCCAACTAATTACTTGTATGGCACATTCTTAGTCTATCCATCTCTCAGTGCTTTCTTGGATCAAGTAAGTATGGTACATCCCCCCAGGGTTACAGTAAATATCAAATGCTACACTAAATATACAAGAGAACTGCCTTAAACAGCTCTCCTCACAGAGTAAGGACTCATGATATGTGCTACATAGTTTAATTTCTCTACTTAACTCTCCAATTTCCATAAAACATTTCCAAGACAGGCAACTACAGGCCATGGTTTGAATCTTTTATCATTCCATTCCAATATGCTATGCTGTCTAATTTCTTGCCAAATCCTATGTCTTAGAAGTACTTTCAGAATGACAGAGTGAGTACTCCCAAACATCTGCCCCTCCAGAAAAGTGAGAATGAGAATACACTGACCAAAAATTTGCAAAATGAATATTTTCCAGTATTTTAGAAAACAAAGGCTCATAGAAACCCAAGGAAATTTTCTAGGGGAAAAAATGATTGAACCTAAATAAGAGTACTTGTAGCATTTTACAAAAAAAAAGGTCATTAAGCAACAATAGCAACAACAAATATCAAATAATTGCTAGGGATAATGTCTGATTTCTAGAGTAGCCATCTGTCAGTTTTTAGCAAAAAGTTATGAGATATGCCAATAAATAGGAAAATGGGAGACCTATAAGAAGTCATGAAAGGGCTGGAGAGATTGCTCAGTGGTGAAGTGTGCCTCCTGCACAAGTATAAGGGCTTAAATGGACCTGAGGCTGCTAGACTATCAATCTTCAGGTTCCATGAAAACATCTGGACATGTGCACACACACCTGTAGCCCTAGCCCCACTGGGGAGGAGACATCTGAGAATCATTGGATTGCAAGCTTTGGAATCAGTGAAAGAGACTCTGGCTCCTAATAAGACCAGGCAAAGTGTAATGGAGTGAGACAACTGACATCCTTCTCTGGCCACCATAAACTAATACCATCTGCTGAAGGCTAGCATATGGTTCCCCATGCCACCACACATGCATATCACATTACAAAAATAAATATACTAAATAATTTTTTAAAAACCACCAGTAAGCACTGTTATGGAAAAAAAGTCTGATATTGGACTGACTTGATGAGGAATTTATATCAATAATTATAAATTTAGTCAAGGTGATAAAGTGAATCTTGTCTGAAGAACTAAACAAAAACATTATGTACAACAAATAATATATATGAAGATAAAAGTCTTATAAAAGCAAACCTGAAAACCATGGAATTGAAAAGTGTAACAATTAAAATGAACATCTTACTGTCAGGGCTCCATAGCAAATTTGAACTGAGAGAAAAAAAGAATCATGGTATTTGATGATAGGTCAATTGAGATTATCTAGCCTGATGAGCAGAAAGGAAAAACAAAAAACCTGAAGGACAACAAATGAGCAGAACCTTGGAGACCTATGGGACTCCATCATGCTTACTGACATATACAAAATGCAGTTCTAGAAGATTTGAAAGAAAGAAAGAGACAAAAGGAGATTCTTAAGAAAAAAAGTGACTAAATATTTTTCCAAATTTGGGGAAAAATATGAATCTACTTATCCAGGGATCTCTACAAACTCCAAGTAGGATAAACTCACATTAAGGCACATTGTGATTAACTACATTTTTGAGACTAGAGGAGTCTGGACTCAAAAATCCTCCTATCTTTGCTTCAAATATGCTGGAAACCTGGCATGTGCCACCACTCCTGGTTCCATCGCCACTGATTATTGGAGCCAGAGTTAAAGAGAGTAGGGTGAACAGGTCAATACAAAAAAGGCTTGTTATACACAAAAGCTCTTCAGGAAGATTGACAGCTAACACCTAGTCTGGAAATACTGGGACAGTAGGCATTGGGACGGCGTTTTCAAGATGTTGGAATGGTTGAGTCACTCCACCATGGGCTCCAGTGATTGCCCATTTGTAGTTCTGGTTTTCAGCTTTCCCCCAGTATCCCCTAATCACTTCACCTCAGGTACTGACTATTGGCCATTTGGGATGAGACCCACAGAGAGTCCCAGCACTTGGCTTCTATCAGGAGCTCCTCATCACTTTAAAGCTGGCTCTGAAATTTGACATTTGAGGCTGGGACCTGTGCTTGAGTCCTGGAACTCAACTTTTCCTTCACACTCCAACATGGGCACTGACAATTGGCAATTTGGACTGGCACCCAAGGCTGAGACCTTGCACTCAACTTCTCCTTAGAACCCCTCCTCTCTCCACCAGAGGCTTAAGTGATCAGCCATTTGGGTTGTTAATTGCATGTGAGTTCTGGCACTCAGCTTTCCCCTGGGAGCCCTTCTAGAACTTTCTGACATTTCTGTTGGGACCTAAGCATAAGTCCTAGCACAGGACTTCTACCTAGGGCCTCCATCCACTATGGTGGCTTAGCCATTTGGAGTGGGACCTATGCTGGAGTTTCAGCACTTGGTTTCCGCCTAGGACACCCTGCTCCCTGCACCACAGGTATGACAATTGGCCATTTGGGCTTGGTCCCAAGTGTGAGATCCAATACTTGATTTCCCAAGTTACCCCCTCCTTTCACTACCTGTGAAAAAAATCTGACATTTGAGCTGGAACCCAAATGAGTTTGGCTATAGCGGCAAAAAATTTGAGATCACCTCACCTATACCACCCATGAAACAGCATCAAATACATGAGATGTTAAAGTCCAAGCACAATAGAAGAAGAGAACACAGACACAAAGTATTGTTCAGAGTACTCACAATAACAGATGTGCCAAAAATACCTGACAAACACATTATCTATAGATAAGTTAGTCCCAATGAAAAATTGATAACAGGAAAAATCAAGTCTCCCCCATTAAAAATAAATACTATAATAGAGGACCTCCATGAGAGCTACTTAGAGAAAAGTCGAAGGAGCTCAATAATTGCAAATATGTACAAAGGAATCAAAGAAGACATGGGAAATGCATGAATGAAGTTCTGAATAAATTTAAAAGGGACACAAATAAACACCTAAATGAATTCCAAGAGAACCCAAATAGCTAGATGAAATGAAGTCTAATCAGGTTACGAAAATGGAACTCAGTAAAGAGATATAAAACCTGAATAACAACCACACTGGAATAAAACTGGAAATAAAAACTATGAATACAGTAATAAAATAAATTCACTCATTCTGACTGCATTTTGAGGCTTGACTTTTTATTGTTTTCCTTGGCATGTGCCTTCTTCTACTTTTCTTTACTGTGGATCAGCATTTAGATCGAGAATGAGAAGTTTCTCAGCAAGACTGTCTCACCATCATTGGACTATATTTCCTATGCAAGTCAGCTAAGCCGTGTCATTTCTCCTGTCATGTTAGTGACCCTTGATAAGTGTTGCCTAGATTTATCAGTAAATTAGAGGTATGATCTTCAGTAAAGGTGGGCAATGACCTTCAAGACTAAGACAAGTGTAATTTTGAGGTAGAGCCAGGCAATTTTTGGCTGCTTCTTAATAGAGGCCCTTCCCATGGCTCCTGAAGTATCCTGGCTCTTAGGAGTTTACTGGGATATGGGCACCATATCTTCAAAATGTTTCAATTTATTTAGTTAAATTAAAATGTCTCTTTTCTTATTTTATTATCTAATATTTGAACTTTAAGGATAAAATTGTGAAATGATTAGCAATCACATGCTTTATAAATACTTGTGTACCTATTACTATGTGTATAAAAGACTTGTAACTATACCTCTCTATTTTTGACTTGATCAGAGTAGAAATCAAGTAAGAGACAGCTCCTGGGCAGGTCCATGTAGATATTTCTCCTTAGTACAGGCCATTCCCATGGCAGCCTATATATAAAGAGATTCCATAAAAGTTCAGTGCCTTTTGCCTGGATACCCTTGTGACTTGCTGATGAGTGTATCTACCATGTTGCCACCATCTGTTCTGTGCATTGGAACACAGCTTCTTTAGTCTTTCAATGTAGGTTGAAGACCAGAGGCTCTCCAGGAATCCTCCAGGCCTTCTGACCTAGTTGAGACTGCTGAGGCCTTCAGCTTCATGGGCTGAAAGGCTACCAGGTTCTCAGCCTCTCCAGCCTGCAGACAACCACTATTGGACTACCCAGCCTGGATTCTGTAAGACAATCTAGTAAGTTCCCCTTTGTAATATAGATCATCCTATTTGTTCTATCACTCCAACTAATACTACTTCTGAATATCTATAATTTTATACCTTACCTCTTTTTTAAACCTGTGGGATGAATTTATAATTTGTGACTCAGTAAATTTGTATACGTGGTGGGCAACTAAAACTACACGATTTAATATTCTCTCAGCCACTAATCTCTCCTACCTGGGAACAATAATTGCACAAGTCTGTGTATTCTTTTAGGCAAAATCTTCTAACATTTAATAATATATGACTATTGTACTGATTAGGTGATACTGTTATGTGGCATGGGACAAATTCATACAAAAAAGTAATGTTGTAGAAGCAATTTTTGCCTCCAGTGATATTGTAATGAAATGCACTGGTAAATTAAGGACAACCACCTAAGGTATGAATATTTTCAAGAAAAAAATCTAGTGAAGAAAATTTAGACTCAGCTAATGATAGATTAATTATAGTTCCTAATCATTCCATAGACATATATCATAAAAGTTTAGAAAGCCAAAGAACTGGGAGGAGAAAGAATTATGTGTAGAATAATCATTGAAAATTTAGACTGCTATTTTTTCGATAGTGCAGCTATCTGTTTAAAATCTATCCTAACTCCTCAGTGCCTATTTTAAATACTTTGGATTTGCGTGTTTTAATTGTTATGTGATTATCCATTATTCAAAGCCAATAATGGCCATCAAACTATGTATAATTGCTTTGTGTTAGAAGGTCACATTCAGGGCCAAAGCTCTGATTCAGGGACAAATGCTAGCTACACAGAGGATTCATTCTGCAGGTCTGGGTTTGTCCTGATGAAATTTGAGATTTTTGTTTCTTTATTACACCGAGTCCTGGTTAAGAAGTAAGATCTGCTGATTGATACTGTTGTCCTGGTGCCAGGCCAAGTTTCAGATGGCATGTACTAGATTGCCAGCATTATCATTAAGTTGACTCCCAATTAAACTCTATGCCCATGTGAGGAACAAGGAATAAGAACAGCTTTCTTATTTTCAGTTGTTTGGAAGTTGCTGATCTGAATGAAATGAACATATTGTAGTATGCTCCTCAAGCCCCTCACTTCTGACTGGGATGCAATCCTCACTTCATTGTTACTACTAAATTAGATATTTTACTTGCAATAGTTTGAGTCTAAGTATGAGCATGTTAAGTGCCAAGAGTCTTCTTTACTAAATTGAATCCTGTCTAAATGCTACCCTTAGTACAGGTTCTGTCTCCCCTTGGACTTGTATGGTTCCTGACCTGTGAGACACAGCTTCTAAATATAAATTGACTAAATGACTAAATATCTTTCTTTAATAGAGAAAAAGCCAAAATGAATTATATGAATGTCTGTCAACAAATCAGTGAAGCCCGATTAATCCCAGCCAATGAAATTTATACTGATTGCTCAAGAAAATCAAATCTTTCACTTCCAAAGACAAATTAAATAGTAGAAGATAAAAATTTTAGTTTCTAGAATTTAAAAATTAGAAATTAGTTCTAGAATTTAGAAACTAGAAATTAGTTTATTATTAACATTTATTGAGTATACACTATGCTAGGCTCTAGGTGAAATAATTATTTATCAATAAATTCATTATTGAACAAACATCTGTTGAGTATCTACTTGACAGAAGGTTATGTTTTAGCTGCTGGGATACATCTGACTTTTCAACTCTACCCACATATCCTCATTTCATAGGTAACTAACCAAGCTTCACTGAGATTAATGTGAATCAGATTGGTATCATAAAACAATTCTATGAATCTGGTATCTAGTCTTTAGTATCATCTCTGATTTTTAAAAATGCAATAGGCTTTCTATGTTGTGTGGTGTTGCCCTGAACTTTCAACCCTCTTGCCTCAGTCTTCCAATTGCTGGGTTCACAGGTGTGTGACACTATGCCCAGTCTACCTCTGGTTCTTGTGAGCTTTTCAAAACTATATTTAGTCATAGTAACTTCTTCTACAAAACAAACATGACTAATGGTCTTCCTCCTTATTTCAAACAGGAAGTAGCTAAGTGTCAAAAGAGATGGTATATGCAGAAGTGTTTTGTGAGATGTGAAGCTGAATGCCCTTATTACCATCTGCTAAAGGAGGACTTTTGCAACACAAAACAAGCAATATATTTACATTTCCTTTTTGAGAACCAGAAGCAGTGTAGCTAAAGGAAGTAGCATACAGATGCCTCATCTGTGCACAACAGTCTCAAGCCCCAGAGCTGAAATCTTTCATTACTTCCTGGCAGTTGGAGGCATAGCCACAGAGCCATGGCAAGGACAGCTGTTCCCTAACACAGAAGACCAAGGCCCTTCAATCAGACTGTTCATTCCATCCTGAAGATTGATTTTGCATTTTGACCTTAAAAATCATGAGTCATAGTGATAGTGTTTTAACCAGCATGACCCTGCCTAAAGGCAGAAAAATGGATTTAATGACTTTCTGAATTTGCCTCCCAGACTTAGAATTGTGTTGTCTGTAAATGTTTTCTGAACTAATTATAGAAGAACAACTACCAAAACTGAAAATGAATTTTAAAACTACAAAATTGCTCTGCTCATATTTTAGACACTGGAAGGTTTCATTTCACTGTTTCTCTAACATATTAACTTGAATTTTTACAACTCATTCTTTGCCCACTAAACAGTGTAACTCATTGTGGATAAAAAAAAAGTAAGATTTCCAAGATGCAGAGCAGCCTAGAGCCTATACAATAGCAATTACTGTGTAATTAAAAGTCAGATGGTTCCTCACCATAAATGTCAAGAATAAGACTGCCTGTCTGATGGACTATTCTTGTGAGATGTTATTAAGCGCTGGAAATGGGTAAAGCTTCTGCAGTTACCGACAATCCTCACATCAGGAAGCCAGTTCATGGAGAGGAAAACTGTATTGTTTTCCAAATATTTCATGTCTTTTCATAAAGATTCAGAAATTTGACTGGGGAACAAAAGAATAAAAAGAAGTATTTATTCATAATATGGTATTTCTGGAATCCCATTTGAATTTGAATTTGATTTTCCAAACCCTTGCTACCAGTGAGCAAAATAAAGAACAGGCCCTCTCCATGAAGCCAACAGGAATGCAGGTGCAATAGCTGGTATTATCTTCCAACAGATTATACTGGTCAATTATGACACCTCCTAAACATGGCTTGAAGTCCTAACCTCCAATATTTCAAAATGTGACCATAGTTGGAAATGGGAACTTTGCAGAAGAAATCACATTCAAGAATGAAGTCATTAGGTTGTATCAATCCAATAAAACTGTGTCCTTGTACAAAGAGGATTTTTCCACAAAGACTGAAATTCACATAGGGAAGATCATGTGAAGATGGTGTGCACACACACAGGCAGAATGCTGCGTAAAGATGAGAATGACTTCAGTGGAAGCATAGTTAAATTCAAGTCTTCAGCCTCCAGAGGCACGAAACACCAAATTTCTCAAGTAGGTACAAGTTTGTATTTTTCAGAAGGCAGTGAGAGAGCTGTGGTCTTTCCAACTCTACCACAGACCGATAGCTGACATCCTGGCAAGAGATGAGTTGCCCCAGACCTACTGTGGAGGATCTATATGGAACCCAGCAGAGAGTGGTGGGATAAGCAAGCAACCCATAACCACAGCCAATCAGTTAACCCAGGATAAGCCAGCGAGACAGACACCATCAATTTTCAATACAACCTAAAACAGAAGTACAGAGGCCTCTAAGACCTCAACAATAAAGCAGCCTTAATACTCACCCACCATGACTCAGGGAACTGAGTGGAAGAGGGGGTGGAAAGAATGTAAGAGCCATGGTGGAGGAGAATATCCAGAGACATGGCCCCACTCAGTAACAACATACAAAGGTGGGTGGAACCCGGCTGACTCCTAGGCTATCCATAACCCCCTGTCCCATGGATTGATCCAGTTTGTCCACTGAGGAGGATATCCAGCTGATTGGGGAAAGGGAAGAGGGAAATCTGGGAACTGGGGACACCAACACATTATTTGCTCATTCAGTGTATCTAAATATGGATAATAAAGGTATAATTTATAAAATTAAAAAAAATAAAAGTGAAAAAAAGATACACAATTCATCCTACTTTTTTTGATAGTAGCCCTAGCAATACAAGAGTTCTTCCAATAACATCAGTTGGGTGTAGTCATAAAGATAATCAATCAGCCTTAAAGTCAGTTTTTCAGATAGAGTTTTCTGACCTTCATGCATTAGGCATTTAAAGTGTGGACATAACAAAGATCTTTAACCAGTTCATATCCAAGCAGGGGAATGTGGTCAAGGAACAAGTGAGCTACACGTGAAATGAGCACAGCACTGGTTAAGGGCAGAAAGAAGCAAAAGTGGAGCTCTGTCTAAAAGTTCTCAGTTGTTTTAGAAGCTATTAGGACATGCCTCTCTAAAAAGTGACATTTGAGCAGAGATGCAAATGATAAAAGGGACGAATGGCAAAGAAAGATAAGAAGTTAAGGGATCAGAGTCATAAAAGCCAGGAAGCTGAAAGAAAGCCTATTGTTCCCAGAAATAGAAACAAAAGTCTAGTGAGACAGCCCCAAACTCAGTAGGTGATGGGAGACAGTGTTGAATAATGTGTCCGACCAGGTTGAGTCATCAAGAAAAATCTGAATTTTCATCTGTGATCTTGATTCCATCAGGTAGCTCAGTAAGGAAGAGCCCTTAGTCTCTCTGGGCTTTGTTTTCATTTAAATAACTTTTTAATTGAATATATATATTTAATATTTTGTTTATTCATTTTCAAGCAGAGAGAGAGAGAGTGAGAGAGAGAGCGAGAGAGAGAGAGAGAGAGAGAGAGAGAGAGAGAGAGAGAGAGAGAGAGAACCAGGGCCACCACCTTGTGGTTCTGGCTTATGTGGGTCCTGGGGAATTGAACCCAGGTCCTTAGGCACTGGAAGCAAGTGCCTTAACCGCTGAGCCATCTCTCCAGCCCTTGAATATATATTTTACGTAATGTATTTTGATCATACTCTCCTGCCATCACTTTCTTGTACCACATCCCTGCAGCCTTTCCAGAGGCCTCTTCTGTTCTACAACCATCCCCTCTACTAGTCTGATGTCTTTGTACCCCAGCCCCCACGACGACTTTCCATCATCATTCATGACATCATGTGGTGGTAACAACTGTTATGAGGTCACAAATGCAACAGCCATTTTGTGTGTGGAATACAGCATTCTACAGCATTCCTCCTCATCCTCTGGCTCTTACAATCTTCCCACCACCTCTTCCACAATGTTCCTTGAGTCTTGGCGGCTGTAATAAAGATGTCTTATTTAATGCTGAACATTTAAACTGTCACTTCTTTTCAGCACTTTGATGAGTCTTGAGTCTCCCAGGAGTCACCACCATCTGTGAGGGAACAAAATAACAGTTTCTCTGATGAAAAATGTCAGCAGCACTAGGCAATGGTCATAAACACTTGATGGGCACAACATATCCACTCAGCCAAATAGCACTAGTACCTTTCATTCTGTCATCTATGGCCTTCCAAGCCATAGGCTTTTGATTAGTATGAGATAATTAGCTTCTGTGGAACATCCTTAATCCATCCAACAAGCACTTGATGACTCCCAAAGAAGTCATGGCATACAGTCACCAGTGGGCTCATTTTCACTGTCTGGTGACTTGTATAGTTTTCAGGGTTCACTGCTGGTTAAAGTGTTGATGTCTTTTCTCCCCCAGCAGCCTGCATTACATTTTCCAGCACTATGGAAGCTAGCCATCAGGGAGGAGGCTTTCAGCTCTGTACCAGCTTGATTTTTAGTGTCTATGTGACAGGCAGACCTCTGCATAGGGATCCCCTCCCCTTGAGTGGGAGGTGTCTAATTTGAGCTGCAGCCTAAGTGATAAAACTGATTGATCAAATATGAACCAATCAGCTGTCTCTCTGACTCACCTGGGAGGAACTTAAATTCTCTTCCCTAGAGGAAGCATTCCTCTTTCTTCTTCCACGTGGCAATGGAGTAGAGGGGACTGCTGACCCAAGCCTCAGGATGGTAAGCTAATGGCTGGGGTGGGGAAAGGTTCTAGACCTTTTTCCTCATAACCTCCTTCTCATAATGGGAGCTTTCTGTTATCTTTTCTTTGGCTGCTTATTTAGCTAAATA
>PVHP010017406.1:0-34481 GCA_004024765.1 Zapus hudsonius | reverse complement strand
AGAGGTAGGAGGATTGCCATGAGTTCAAGACCCCCCTCAGACTACATAGTGAATTCCAGGTCAGCCTGGACTAGAGCGAGACCCTATCTCGAAAAACTAAAAAAAAAAAAAAAAAAGGAAGACAGGTCAGTGGTTGTGAAGGGTTGAGAGACGGGTGGATGACCAGGGGCACACAGAAGATTCTTAGAACAATGAAGCTACTCTATAGGAAACGATCTATGATGGACATATATCATTATACACTTGTCAAGAATGCACAACACCAAGAATGAACCCCGATGCCAACTATGGAGTTTATTGTCAGCACTGCAGCATCACTTCTAAAGAATGTTCTGGACTAATGGTGATGGTGAGGGAAAGTGGAGGAGTCATGCATCTGTACAGGAATGTCTTACTTCCCACTAAGTTTTTTCAAAAACCTATTATTTAAAAAAAACAACTTTACATTCATATAGAAGCCAGGCTTCTTGTTTCTCTCCAGCTTATACAATCTGCTATATCATAAGAGGATTATACCTGAGGTAGCATGTGATTTTTTTCTAATAGGTCATTACGTAGCTCAGATATGTGTTTGGTTTTCATCAGTAGAAAACAGAAAAGAAAAAAAAAACCTTAGGACCTCGTAGCATGAACTTCATGACCTGCACATATTCTCAGCTCAGAAACAACATACTAAGCTGAGTCTGCCTCTACCTGCCTGGCAAGGAAATTCCTTCTGACTTTCATCTTTGACCAACTTCCTGGAAGGAAGCCTTCCCAGTTCTTCTGCTATTTGACTGGTGGGAATATACAGGGTGAACCATCAGTGTTGTAGTCAGCTTTCTAGTTGCTGCGCAGAAAGAACCCAAGCAAAAGTGGCTTGTGGAGGAATGGGTTTATTAGGCTTACGGAGGGGAAACGCCATCCTGGCAGGGAAGTTGATGGCATGAGCAGAGGGGTGGACATCACCTCCACGACAGAACTGCAAACAGCGGCAGGAAGGTGTGCCAAACACTGGCAAGGGGAAGCTGTCTTATAATCCCCATAAGCCCACCCCCAACAACACAGCTCTAGCGAGGTTCTAATTCCCGAACTGCCGTCAGCTGGGGATCGTTCATTCAGAACTCATTCATTTGTTTGTGGGGGACACCTGGATCAAACCATAACAATTAGTCAACAAAACAGTGGGTCATTCTGTCTCAGTAGCAGTGAAACTAAAACAGGAAGGTGGTCCCTCCCAGCCTGCACCACAACCATTCTTTGTTAGCTCTAGTTTACCACAGATGAGTCCATTCTTGGCTCCTGCACTGAGCCAGAGCTGGTGTGGAGGCTAGAGGTATCTCTTCCCAGCTCCAGACATTTATATGAATCAAGGGCTTACATCCTGCATCAGCACAATAGTTGAATGCAACAGAAATGTGACAAGAACAGGGCTCTTCTCAGTTGTCTAGAGCATTGTGGGTACTGGGACTGCTGCGGTTACCGTCACATTGCTGGGGCAAAGAGCCTGGTCAAAAGCAGCTGATGGGAGGAAAGGGTTTGTTTGGGCTTACAGTCTCAAGGGGAAGCTTCATGATGGCAGGGGAAAGCATGGTGTGAGCAGAGACTGGACATCATCTCTGCCACAGCAGGAGAGTGAGCCAATCTTTGGCAAGGGGGAGCTGGCTGTAACACCCCTGTGATGGTTAAGTTTTGTTGTCAACTTGACCTGTTTAGTAATCTTAGGTGGGTCTCTGCTTACAGGAAGGATTAACTAAAGGAGGAGGACCCCCCTTCAGAGTGAGCCCTTCTCCCTGCCATTGGGTGGCCCTCTCAGTAGGAAGCAGGATATGAGGAAGCTCAAGGGGAAGGTGGCCCTGAGGGAAAGGAAATCTCTTCCTTCTCTTCCTCCCTCCCCATGTTTGCTGTTTGCTGGTGTGTGGTGCTAGTGATGGCTTCTCTCTCTTGGTTTAGACCTGTGAAAGGGGGCCAGCCTCTTTCACCATTATGGAACTCCCCCTGAATCTATATCTTCAATAAATTCAAATCCCTCAGATCCCTTCTTCTCATATTCCTGATTTGGAGGTTTATCCCAGTGGCATGTGGCTGACTACAACAACCCATAAGCTAGCCCCTAACAACACACCTCCTCTAGCAAGGCTCCACATCCCAAATTTCCACCAGCTAAAACCCAAGCCTTTAGAACATATGAGTTTATGGAGGACATCTGATTCAAATCACCCCAGGGCACTTAGTCCTACCTTAGCCAAAACTTTAAACTCAGTGAATTATTTTGGAAAGAGGTCAGAAGGAAGGAAGGTTTTACAGCAGTGTTAAGCATGCTCCATAACCCCAGATTCTTTTCCTGTTCCACATTTCCTCTTCACTGAGAGACTTTATGTGAGTCGCAGAGCCCTGTCCATGTTCCTAGGAATGCTCACTTTTTCTGTGCTACGTATTTTAGTTTTTGTCTCCTCTCCCACATCTCATAAGCTCATAAAGGCAGGGTGATGTGTTCTGTTTTATACTGGCCTTCTCTACAGTGGCTGCCACTTTTCCTATAATCAAATCAGAGTTTGGCCTAAAGATGAGACTTGTGAAACAATATGGGTATTTATCTATGGAGGGCTATCTGCTCATAGGAACCTGCTGTCTTGGTATATAAGGCTGGGTGAATAAATGGCCCTGACAAACACAGGAACTAGAAGGCAAGCTCAGGAAATAGATTTATAATGCAAACTAATCAAAGTAAGAGAGTAAGACAAATAAATTGTGTGTGTGTGTGTCTCTCACTGGGGATTAAACTGTGGGCCTTGCACATGCAAGGAAAGTACTCTACCACTGAGCAACACACCCTCTCCTGAAAATTTAAATTACAGCATAGAATTAATTGGCAAATATTGGCAAATCTGGCAAACTAACTGGTCTGACTGAGACTCATCCCCCACCTCTGGGCAATCTTTCCAGAACAATGGCGGCTGCAGTCCGTTTGCCATCTGCACTCACACTGGACAAGATGAAAGGACCTGCACCTGCAAACTCAACTACACGGGAGATGGATTCACCTGCCGCGGCAGCATCTACCAGGTAGCGCAAGACACCTCCACTTCCCCAGCTGCTGAGAAGCCAGGTTGCTCAGGGACGTGGGAGCACTTCATAAAATATAAAGCTGCATTACAGTGTGAAAGGGTATTTTCATTTCAGTTGGCAATTTTGCTTACCCAAGGGAATTCATTTGACCTGGGAAAGGGAATGCTGGCATGATTCACATTGGCCCACCAGAGTTCTAGAGTCAGTGCTGTGTGGTGTGTATGTTTCATTTGTATGTGTGGTGTGTGCCCATGTGTCTGTACTAGACACAGAGGATGAGGTGGTATGATACTGGTAAGTTTCTGCCTGTAAGACACAGTTATTCTGTTTAGAGGGACCAGAGCAATCTGGCTGATCAAACATTCCTGCTGTTTGAGAAGTCAAATTGGTCATAAACCTATAAGTGACTTGTTAAAATATTTCAACTGTGTCTGAAATATCTTTTGTAAATATTTGAGTTTTGTTCAAAATGCTTTTAAAGCTCAGATTGCTTTGGGAAATGGCTAGAGCTTCCTTTGGTAAATCAGACAGAGATTCCTGAAAGGTGTTGGAACTCAGTTTGCCCACACAGTCATTCTGAGCATCAATTGTAAGCCCTTCAGCAAGACTCCATGGAGAGCAATCATTGTGGATTTCCAGGGTATACTTACAACCTTAGAAAACTCATCCTGGAGCATCTATACTCTTCACAGGCTTAAGTGACACTGCCCTGTCTTTATTTGCAGGAACTTCCCAAGAACCCCCAAACTTCCCAGTATTTCTTCCAGTTGCAGGTAAGAAACTATGTCTGTCTAGCTCTTGACAGTTGTTGTTCAGGCTGGGGTGTAGCTCAGTGTACAGTGTTTGCCTAGCATGTGCCCAGACCTGTGATTGATTCCCAGCACCACAAAGTATGTGTATGTGTGTTTGTGTGTGCATGCACTAGATCTCAGCCAGATTCAGGGTAAAGCTGAAGCCTCCCTAGTCAGGGAAAGTAGAAGAAAGTCTGTACCCATGGATGTCTGGAATCAGCCCTGCTGTTGGTCATTTGTGTTTTCTCTTTCAGGCCTCAGATATAACTATTACACAGTGGTTAGTGTTTGGGAATACTAATATATCAAACACTGAAAGCACAGTATGGGGATGGGGACAAGGCTCAGCAGTTAAACACATTTGCTTTCAAAACCTCCTGGCCTGGGTTTGATTCCCCAGTACCCATGTAAAGCCAGATGCACAAAGTCGCACATGCATCTGGAGTTTGTTTTCAATGGCAAGAGGACCTGGTGCTTCCATATTCACTTACCTTTTCTCTTAAATAAATTTACACATACACACACACACACACACACACACACACACACACATATATATATATATATATATATATATATATATATATAGTATGTAAAAGCATGGTCAAGGCTGTGTAGCCCCATTTTTTTACATAGGAACTGAATATAATCATGTTCACATCACAAATTCCTGCCCATGATACACTATTTACATGATGGTGGCCCTGTAAAATTATAATGAATCTGACAGTTTCCCATCACCTATGACATCATAACATAACACATTACCCACATGCTTGCAATGAGAGTAGACAATTTTGTCACTGTGTGACCAACTCTAGCGCACTTACCCAAACCTAGGTGATCTATCCTGCCACAACCTACTCTGTATGACAGTAATGCTCCAGGGCCACCAACCTGTACAGCACAGTGACAAAATTGAAAATTGTCTAAGGACACATTTCTCAGAACATGTCCCATAGTTAAGTGATACACGACTGTGTGTGGAAAAATGCCCATCACACCAGTGATAAAAAGAAACATTATTGGGCATGTTGGTTACTTTTCAAAACTGTTCATACCTGACAGAACCGTCTTAAGGGAGGGAAGCTTTCCTCTGGCTCCCAGTTTCAGAAGGTTTGTTTACTCCTTGGGCCCATTATGAGGCAGAGCATGATGGTGGCAGAACAGGTGACAGAGAGGCTTCTTGCAAATGGGCATACGGAAGAATCCTAGCAAGATGCAGTCCCCCAGGGACATAGCCCTAGGGACTTCAATTAGGCAGAACCTCCTCTCTTTTCACCACTACCCTATAATGCCATCAGGCTGTGAATCCATGGAGGGATTAATGCACTCATTGGCTCAGAGCCCTGTGATCTAATTGTCTCTGGAAACACCATCACAGACACACCCAAAGGTGTGCTTCACTTATCTCCCAGGTGTTTCTTAATCCATTCAAGTTGACAATCAGGATTAACCATCACACTGAGGCAACTGTTAAGGCTTTCTAGGCAAAAGTATGGAGTATGATTTTTCTGGTCATCATATATATCCCATAAGCTCCAGATCTATTGAAGAATAAAATATAGAAAACTAGAACACACCATAGTCATTGCATGATCTTAGAGAACTGCAAAAAAGACAATAATAACAGTGAAGTGAATTGCCTTGTTCTGTGTAACTATGCACATGGAGAAGACACTAGGAAAGAAAACTGGATAATACCAAGAGCTGTATGTAGCTGGTGGGACACTGGGTAGATGGGTTATTATTCTCTCTGTGCTGTATGTGCTAATTGAATAATTAGAAAAAGACATGATTGTGACGGCAGAGAATCTGGGTTTGACTTGATTTCAAGACTAAAATATACGTCTCCTATTTGGGCTTTGCTCCACTCTGTCCCTACTGACTGTCATTTCTTTGAGTCACACCTGTGTGTAGGAGAGGATGTCACTGAGCTGTCTATGAAGAAGTCACATAGATCCTGCCTTCCTTCCCTGCAGGAACATGCTATCCGGGACCTGTCTGGGCCTGGTCCCTTCACAGTATTTGCACCTATATCTGATTCCTTCAATAAGGAGCCCCTGGTGAGCATAAGGCTGGGGCAGGTGGAGGGGCTTGGGGGTCACAATGCAGGTGGAAGACCTCACACTGGAACTGAAAATGGTGATGTTTCTGTGTTGGAGACTCAGGTTCAGGAAGAGTTGACCAACAATAGGAGGGGCTGCTGGTCTGTACCCAGGTCCTTGTCAGGGAACACAGTTACTAAATTTGTGATACCACTGGCCAGAGACCTTCTAAAGGACACTTCTAAACAGTGAAGTCTCAAGTGACCAAGAGATCCAAACCCCCTATAGACCAAAAAGAAAGAAAAAGGAAGGAAGGAAGGAAGGAAGGAAGGAAGGAAGGAAGGAAGGAAGGAAGGAAGGAAGGAAGGAAGGGAGAGAGACGAGAGAGAAAGAGAGAGAGAGATGAAGAGGGAGATACTGTGTTAAGGGGATTTGAATATGCTTTATCTTGCAAGACTTAGCAAAGTCTTTACTGTTCTTTTTTTAACATTTATTTATTTATTTATTTATTTAAGAGAGACAGAGAGAAAGAGGCAGATAGAGAGAGAAAATGGGCGTACTAGGGCCTCCTGCCACTGCAAACAAACTCCAGATGCATGTGTCACTCTGTGCATCTGGATTTATGTGGGTACTGGGGAATTGAACTCAGGCCATCAGCCATTGTAAGCAAGGGCCCTTAACCTTTGAGCCATCTCTCCAGCCCATCCTTTATTGTTCTTATGTTCATGGAGGCCTCTCATGCTGGTTCATTCATAAGTAGTAATGATACCTAATATTTACTTAGCTTATCAGGCCCGATTCTTAGTGCCTGGCATAGATTGAGTTCATTCTCATATCAGATTTGTCAGCTGAGTACTATTATTCTCATTTTGTAGTGGAGGACATTGCCAAAATTACATGCACAGCAGGTGTAGGAGCAAGGACTCATTCCTTACCACAGTCTCACTGGGTTCATTTTGGGCACCAGCAAATAGCACAGCAGTAGTGTTTAAAATCATTTGATGACTTTGTTTAAGCATCAAAGGAGTTATGAGACAAAGAATTTGATAGGCTTTTTATGACACTAACTTAATGACTAATACTGTTTGTATTTTGAAATCCAAGTGGAGACACACACCTAGGTCTCTTTCAATACCAAAGGCTTAAACGTGGCCCTGCCTCTTCTCCAAGAGGAGCCCAATGCAGTCTTTCCCATCCAGCATATTCCCAAGAAATTGCTCATTTTGAAGAGCATGTTGTAGGTCTTTGGGGTTCTTGCCAAAAGTGTGGAAACACAGGGCCAGAGGAACTCTGAGGTCCCCCCTGTGCTGGGATCCTATGGCGGGCCTGGAAAGAAACAGGGCCACCTCGTTCCCCTTGCCTGACCAGCGTCTCCCTGTGCTCCAGACACAAACTAAGCCTGACACTTATTTCCCAGACTGTGGGAAAGAGGAGACCAAAAAGCAGGCTCTGGTAAAAGGGGTTGCCCCTGGTCCAACCCCCCGACTTTCTTCTCCAGATTCAAGACTGGTACCAACAAGGCCTCTTGAGCCAGGTTCTTCGCTACCACGTGGTCGCCTGCCAACAACTGCTTCTAGAAAGCCTAAAATTGACCCCAAATGCTACTACTCTCCAAGGCGAGCAGATTGCCATATCTGTCTCTCAGGTAAGAGTGGCCTCCTCAGGAAGGAGCTGTTCTCCTCACACCCTAGAGTAACAGCAGTAGTAACCATGCTAACATGTGCTGAGTGATCTCTAAGGATTTTGCACACAGTCAGAGTTCTCTAGGGGGATGGAACTGATCAAATGAGCATATATTCCAAAGGGGCTTTCACCATATGGACTGGGTAGTCCAACAATGGCTGTCTGTACACTGCAGGGGCTGAGACCCTAGTAGTCCACAGAGGCCAGACGTCTCACGGGTACCAGTCAGGCACTGATGACCTGAAGGATTCCTGGGGAGCCGCCAGCCTTCAGCCCATTTTGGAAGGCTGAAGAGGCTGGGTTCCCATGTCCGCAAATGATGGCAGCAACAGGGGGGTGAGCTCACCAGTAAGAAGCAGGGCAGCAGGCTACCATGGGAGGATGTCCACTCTGGGGAGGGTCTGCCCACCTCAGTTAACCCTCCTCACAGACCCATCCAAGAGGTATGTCTCTTACTTGACTCCTGATCAAGTTGACAAAAGAGATTAACCAGCTCATGGACTTATTCAGTCCTCAACATAACCAAATGTAATTGTCCCCAATTTCCAAATAGGGAAGCTGAGCTTTGAGAGTTAAGTAGCATGTTCAAGGTCACATGTCAAGAAAATGGTTGAGCTGGAATTCAAATACAGAGGCAGGGCAGCCTTGGCCCAGCAAAGGGGACAACAAGCAGAGGGTAATAGTGAGAGCACTTTTAAAAATAAGCTGACCTGAGCTGTTTGTTTATTGAAATTTCAGAATTACATTGAAGTGGCCATTTTGAATGATTACATACATATATACATATATATACATACATATATATATGTATATATACATATATATATGTATATGCTATGAATTTCTTCAGGTGAACATTACATTCTTTAAAAAATTATGTTCTAGGGCTGGAGAGATGGTTAAGTGGTTAAAGGTGCTTGCTTGCAAAGCCAGACAACCGGAGTTCAATTCCCTGGTACCCAAGTAAAGCCAGAAGCACAAAGTGGCGCACACATCTGAAGTTTGTTTGCAGTGGAGTCCCTAGTGCACCCATTCCACCACCTACCAGGCTTACAAATAAATATATATTAATTACATTCTTGTCACCATTTTCTTTTTAGAGTCCTAAATCATCAGACTCTGTCCCTAGTGATTTTGCACACTAGAGAAGCAGTCTGTGAGAGGCGATTTTTTTGTCGTCTCTCTGCTTATTTCTTTGCTCTGTTTTAATTGATTTCAGGATGAAGTGTATATAAATCGCAAGGCTAAGATCCTAGCCAGTGATATCATCAGTACTAATGGAGTCATCCACATCATAGACAAACTGCTGTCTCCCCAAGACTTGACCGTCACCCCCAAAGATGCCTTGGGAAGAATTGCGGTAGGTAAACTCATGCAGTACTCTGAGAAGGGACACCTGAGTTCATCACTCTGAAGCATTACAGTTTTGCCGCTTCAATCTCAAGCCATGACTAAAAGCCTAGTCAGGTGTTCTTAGTGAGACATAAATAAGCAGCATCTGTTTGAACTTGACACATGGATCTTAGCTGGAAGCAGTAATGTATGCTGATAGTCCCAGCTACTTACATTTCAGAATACATGTCAGAAGTCAAGAGGGACAGTGGACCCCTGGAGTTTGGGGCCAGCCTAAGCAATAAAATGAGATCCTACTCATCCAAAAGTTACACATTGTGACTGGAGATAGGGTTGCATGATTTAAAGCACTTTCTATACAAGCCTAATGTCCAGAGTGTGGATCCCCTGAACCCATATAAAGTCAAGTACAAGTAGACACACACACACATCTGTAATCCCAAGATGCATATGGCATTGGGAGGCAGAGTCAGGAGAATCCCATAGCTCACCGGCCAACTAGTCCAGTATTTGCAGAAGCAAAATAAGAGACCCTGTCTAAAAATGAGGTGGAAGGTGAGGACCAACACCCTGAGATTGTCCTCTGACTTTCACACATACACCATGGCACACACGCGCACACACACACAAATTTGTAAAATAGAAATAAATCGTTTTTAAATTTTTCTTTAGTGCCCACAAGGGCATATGGCCTTACATACATTTGGAAAAGAAAGACAGAAAAGGAAGGAGATAAGGGAGGAAATAATGAAGGAGATAGACAGATAGATCAATAGATTGACAGATAATAGGTAGATGGTAGATAGATAGATGATAGATGGATCGATGGATTGATGGATGATAATACTAACACCGAGCCTAGAATAAATGACTAGAAGGAGCAATTTAATATTAATTTTATTTTTGTAGTACTGGGATTGAGCCTGGTGCATACTTGGCAGGTGCTCTATCATGGAGCTGTATTACCAGCTTTTTTCCTGTTTTGAGACAGGGTATCACTAAGTTCCCCAGGTTGGTCTTGAACTCATTCTTATAGCCTAGATAGACCTTGAACTTGTGATCCTCTTTCCTCAGCCTCATTGTAGAACTCAGAATTCACAGTATCTATATCTTGCTATACAAAAAAAAAAAAAAAAGCTTCCTAGCCAGGCATGGGATTGAGGCCTATGCCCTTAATCCTAGCACTTGGGAGGCAGAGGTAGGAGAATCACCATGAATTCAAGGACAGCCATGAATTCAGGTCAGCCAGGGCCAGATGGAAACCCTACCTCAAAAAACAAAAACAAAAAAGAAGTTTCCTAAGATATATCTGATATCACCAAATCTCTTGGAAGGCCAGAACATCATTTAAATGTTGCACAGGTAGGAATGAAGCAGATCAGGGAAGCCTGTAACAGAGGACCCCTCCCTTTACCTGAGACATTCTCACTGTCACAACCCTGCAAAATCCACCTCCCCAGCCTCTCCACCCAGGCAACTAGAGGCTGGTCTGTTCATGTACCCACCACTTCTGAAGGGTTGGTGTTCCTCATATGATTCCTTTTCTCCAACAAATCTTCCATGGTGCTTCTGCTCAGTTGTTCCTATGTCATCTATGGGGTTCTAGCTGCAAGGGAGTCTGGAAAACTTAGGCCCTACATTCCAGCCTCCATAATGGAGAAAAGCCCATGCAGAAGAGAGCTGATGTGGGTGCTGATGGGCATGGACACCCCCACGGCATCACTTGCCTCCAATGTATCCAGTTGAGCATTGGTTAAAGTGGCTGGAGAGCTGTCTAAAGAAAGTGTTCATGTCCTTTCTTACCATTGCAGCAAAATCTGACGACAGTGGCAATAAACCACGGCTACATCAGGTTCATCAAGTTAATACAGGTAAAGCCCTATGGGGAGTTAGTTGATAACCTGCTAAGGAAGTTCTGCTTTGTTAGGTTGTCAGCTGTGGTGGGATTGTTGTGGGTAAGCCCTCATTGTCTGGACAGCAGTCATTCTCTGCCACTGTGGTGTCCCCCAGAGCACTGTCTATTTCTGTATTAAGGAATCCATTTCCCAAGTGGTCTGAGTCTCAGACTCTCCAGCAAGATGGTTAGAAATAGAAATTTCATCATGTTCAAAATGAATCCCTAGATGATGGTTCAGATAAATAATCTTTGCCCACCTACCTGCCTCCCAAACTGTGTAGTCACCCCATAGCTGTGACTTCAGTCTAGTAGACACATACTTTTTGAGTAAGCTAGGAAATATCTGTGGGGCTCAATAAAGAGATTATAAAACCTACTTCAGAGGGATGTTGGATTTTTTTAAATGTCTACAATATACCCAGGTCACAGAGGCTCTCAAAATAATTCCTCTGTATTTGTCTTGAATTTCTCTTGGAAG
The DNA here is from genome assembly GCA_004024765.1 of Zapus hudsonius. Classification (NCBI taxonomy): domain Eukaryota; kingdom Metazoa; phylum Chordata; class Mammalia; order Rodentia; family Dipodidae; genus Zapus; species Zapus hudsonius. The sequence continues at coordinate 23,183 of PVHP010017406.1, read as the reverse complement.
TACATATGTTCTAGAAATTTTATACATATACAAGACTATCTCAGTGCTGCACATGGGTTTTCTCTTCACATGAAATAGGAGAAGCATACTAAACTGGTCTTTCAGATGAAAAACATTTGGGCAGAAGTAATATTTTTTTTAAAAAAGGTATTGGCTAACATTTAAGGGTTTTTTTCCTAGTAACAAAAGCCAGGAGTTTGACTTTCTGGTTTGCTTTCTAGAGACGTGAGCAGAATGGCTGGGGTGTGAACTCTGGCTTCTAGCTGTGTCTCTGGAACCATTAGGAGTCCTGATCAACCGCAGAGCAGAGAGGGGCTGATCAAAGAGACCCTCTGCCTGCCCACATGCTGGGGCCTTGCTGCATGGTGGCATGTGTTCATCCAGCCAGAGGGTGACTCCCTGTGTTTCAGGACTCGGGCTTGCTGGATGTCATCACCGATCCCATCCACACTCCAGTCACTCTCTTCTGGCCCACGGACCAAGCCCTCCAGGCTCTACCCCTGGAGCAACAGGATTTCCTGTTCAACCAGAGCAACAAGGACAAGCTGAAGGAGTACCTAAAGTTCCATGTGATCCGAGATGCCATGGTATTTTGCTTAAATGCTCACCTAAGCACAGGAATGGCCCAAGGAATGAGACAGCCCAGCACCCAGGCCTGGAGGCCTAGCAGTCACCGTGTGTCCCCAAGAAAAGGCAGTTGGCCTCAGCTTCCTCTCCCCCACTGGGTCCCCATCTGACCATTAGGCACACTGCAATACACTCGGCCTGGATCTGTTTCTTGGATCAACCCCAGCACGGAAGAGCATTCCTTCTCAAACAACACACTTCTCTTTCCTAGTTCACATAGCAGAATGACAACTTTTCTCCCTCCATCCCTAAACTCCTAAGCAAATGATTGATTCATCTCCATACAGTCAGCTATTGGCCCCTGCAGGAGAAGCCAGAACATGTAGGAACATGGCAGCCAGGACTCACGGTTCTCCAAGCCTGAGGAAATCTACACCCAGAGGGCCAGTTCCCTAACTTCCCTCCTTCATTCACAGTGTCTGGACTATTTCCTAAAGCTGCATAACAAATACCTAGTGGCTTGACACAGCAGAAGTACATTCCCTCACAGATGCCTGTCAGCAGGGTACCAGCATGGTTGCTTTTCCAGAGGGTTCTGAAGGGGTTTGTGCTCCGCGAGTATCTCCTAGTTGCTCACGGTTTCAGGCCATCTTTGGTTGCCTTGGTTTCTAGCTGTATGCCTCCACTTTGCTCAGGTGTTCACACAGCCACCCTCTCCTCTCGTGTGGAAATCTCCTCCACCTCTGCTTCCTCTCCTTCTGACAGCATTCAGAGTGGATGCAAAATCCTCTGACTCCACCTAATTATCTCTCATCTAATTATATTAGCAATTTTCTTGCTTCCAAATAAGGTCATATTTTAAGGTCTTGGGTAGGAGGGTACAGAACTTTCATATACTTTTTTTGAGGAGCACAATTCAGGCTGAGTCTTTTCCCAGGCAGATTTACTCATCCTTTCTTTCACTGGCTTCATAAACCATGACAGCCTCTCCCAGGATGCCCAGCATAGATGGGTAGAAGGATGGTCCAGCTGGCTGAGATATTCCCTCAGGAAGGAATCCCTAGCCCCTAGGGTACTCATGATCATTCTTTCTTTTGATTATATCTCCTGCTGCTTTAAAGCTTGAATTAGTGGAACTCATCAGAAAACTTGAATTGATTTCCTGGCAAAACTCCTTCAGCCCCAGTGCAGGCTAGTAACATGGCACCCTCTCTCTTAAAGGCTTCAGCTGTGGATCTCCCCAGGGCTGCTTCCTGGAAGACCCTGCAAGGTTCAGAGCTGAGTGTGAAATGTGGAACTGGCAGTGACATTGTGAGTGTCAGCCCCTCATCCCTGGGAGGAGGGTAGACCACTGCAACCCACCAGCCGCTTCTCTTTAAGAGGAATTTGTGTTTGTATGAGTTCCTTCACTCCAAGCTGTGACCAGACACCTGACCAGAAGCAACTTAAGGAAGGAAAGGATGTGAAAAGCAGGGTGGCAAGAGTGGGGAACCAGTGAGTCACATCGCATCCGGTCAAAGATGGGGGGCGGGGAATGAGAGAACAGGAAATGGAGCCAAGCTATAACACTTGCAGGTCAGCCCACAGTGACCCACTTCCTCCAGCTCGGATCCACCTCCTATAGCTTCTGTTCACTTCCTTCCCAAACAGCACCACCAGCTGAGAAGTGTTCAAACACATGAGCTTATGGGACATTTCACATTCAAACCACCAGTGTTTTTACTTCCATGAACAGCAAGCTGTTTCCTCTAACTGCCTTCAGGGCTAGATATGAAAAGCGTGAGGAAACGCTGGCCAGTCCAGGCCCTCGTAGCAGATGGCAAGAGCCCCCTGCAGGCTTCTTGTTCATTCTGAGTTTTGTTATATTATATGTCCTGGGAAGGAGATAAATGTGAGAATTATTATTATATTGTTGATATTCGTTCATAGTCTCTCTTTCTCTTTCTCTCTCTCAGGGCGAGCTCTTTCTAAATGACCAAATGTGCAGAATCGTACAGCGGGAGCTCTTGTTTGACCGGGGCGTGGCCTATGGCATTGACTGTCTACTGATGGATCCCACCCTGGGGGGCCGCTGTGACACTTTTACTACCTTCAGTGTTTCGGTCAGTTCTAAATGACCACTGGGGCCAAAGACCAGTCCTTATGATCCAGCATGGGCCCTGACGTGAAACAGAGGCCAGAGGGTCACAGTGAGACCAGGACCTAAGAGACCTAAGGGCTGAAGTCAGCCAGCATCTCCTAGCCAGACACAGGCCTTGAAATCCTTGCTTATCCACACCCATCACTAAGGAAACCGTTCTGTGATACTGTAGCAGTTATCTTCTCATCATGGTGGGGAGAGCAGAGCAGAGTAGGCAGCCAGGACATCACATCTTGTTACCACAGAAAGAAGAAAGCAGCCAGAATGAGCTAGACTAATAAGCAGCAAAGTCTGCCCCAGTGATGTAACAGGGAAGTTTTGGCACAGCCATATCTGGGTTTTTACCGCTGCTTTCCCCACAGAGTTCATGTCCTCTAATGCAAAAGAATTATACACAGGGACAGAAATAAGCCAAAGAGTTAACATCAAGACAGACCTTTGGAATTCTCCATGACAAACTTGCAGTGTGTTGTTTGTATATTCTCACTCATATCCTGCTCTTAATCAAGATTAAGTTCTTCATTAGCCCATGCAAACATGAACCAGGGACATAGCCTGGTGATTTCCAATCTCCTTGATATTAAAGTTCCTTCTCTTGCACACTAGGGGGAATGTGGGAGCTGTATCAACACTCCCAGATGCCCAACATGGAGCAAACCAAAGGTAATTATGACTGCTGTGGTAATGTCTATTGAACATAGGATGTTTCCATTTCAGACCTCAGTTTTCTGGTGGGTGGGTGCTGCAGAGGGAGTCTGTGGAATGTTGTGCAAATGTAATTTATGTCATTCCTTTGACAACAACCATGCCCATGGAGTAAGAGATGAACATTGTTAGCCTGCAAACCTGCTGTCCATCCTTCAAGAACTTTCTAGAGAAGTCATGAATCATAGACCTAGAAGAAAGCGCAAAGATGATTATAATAATAAAAACAATGGCCGAATTATGTTAGCTGCTGTATGCTGGGCCCTCTATTGATAATCTCTATTCCTCATTATATCACTGCAAGAAACTAGTTTTACCCCACTTTACTAATGGGAAAATGAGTCTCAGAAAAAGCAAGCAATCGGCCCAAAAAGTTATGTAGAGTAATAGTTAAACCAGCCAGTCTCGGAGTCCACAGGTATGGGGGGACAGGTTATAATTTATCCATTTTATCTCTGAAAAACAAAGAATAATAATTATCTACATGGTTGGTAAGAAAAATAAACTTAAAATAGGTACACTTAAATTTAAAAATAAGAAAATTTAAATTAAAAATGAGGATACAGGCCAGGCGTAGTGGCACATGCCTTTAATCCCAGCACTCAGGAGGCAGAGGTAGGAGGATTTCTGTGAGTTCAAGGCCACCCTGGGCTACAGAGTGAGCTCCAGGTCAGCCTGGGCTACAGTGAGACCCTACATTGATTTTTTTAAAATGAGGATACATTCTGAGGTTGGCACATATGAAATATTCATGAAATATTGGGGTTTTAATTGCTTATTCCATAGACAAGGGCCTGGGTTACATGTAGATGGATGGTAGCGATCCTCATGAGCCTGCAAAGCCCTTGAGTTCCATCCTCTTCACCACACAGTTAAGCTCTTTCTACTTGATGCTAATAAAACCTCTGGCAAAAACAATTTCTCAGTATGAAATGTAGCTACGCCCTCCTTGCTGTGGATGTGCATGGTGGAAAGCTGTCTCTCCCCCACCCCCACCCCCTTGAAAGCCCCTTTTGGACCTGAGCAGTACCGAGATCCTCGGCTGGGGGCATCCCCTCAGCAGCTCCTCTCTTCCAGGGTGTGAAGCAGAAGTGTCTCTACAACCTGCTGCCCTACAGGAGAAACCTGGAAGGCTGCCAGCAGCAGTGCTCCCTGGTCATCCAGCTCCCCAGGTGCTGCAAGGGCTACTTCCTGCCAGACTGTCAGGGTGAGGGCACCCCTTCCTCCTCCGATTCTCAGGGTGTGGGAGATGATGGGGAAACTCCAGCTTCCTGATTCCCAGACCCCAGACAAGCACGCAGAGTTGTATGTCTGTCTTTCCTCCTGCCTTATTCATTTGGCATGTTTTTTGTTCTACTGAATTGGGATCCTACCCCGCATGTATACTGCATCTGATTTTGTGCTTGAATTTAGAATACAACAGGCTACTTGGGAGGCTGGGGGTGAAGGATCACAAGTTTAAGGCCTGCCCAAACTACAGGGTGAGTTCAAGGCCATTCTGGGCAACTTAATGAGACCCTGTCTAAAATAAGAGGACTGGAGATGCAGCTCAGTGGTAGGGTGCTTGCCTTGCATGATGAGGCTCTGGGCTCAATTCCCACTACGACAAAATTAATAATAAATTTAGAACATAGACATCACCTGTGGTGCTAAAGGCATCAAATATTTAATTCTTGGTGCTAGTCAATGAATACAACATTGATAAGTGTGCCTAGGGAAGGGCTTAGACATGATTCTTCCTTTGAGATGATATACTGATATTGCATTATGGGCCGTGATTTCCTTTAAGTGTCCAGGTCCAGGGTGTGTAGCTTTGTCCTCCCTCCTTTGGGTCCATCCTGAAACCCTGCATCTTGCCACGACTTCTAGAGAATCATAATTCCATCAACATAACAAAGGGCGACATGGCACACCCCATCTAGCACACATCGTCTGCAAAGACAGTACTGCACCACAGTGACACACGTGTCAGTAGATGGTCCTAGAAGCAACCCATGGAGAGCAGCTTCCACTGCCCACTCATGTAATAGATGAGAAGTGGACGCATGCAGAGGATGAGAAGCCAGCCCAAAGTCCTACAGACTCCAGAAGACGGGCCTTTCACTGCCATGTGCGCTCCACTCCTAATCCAGTCAGGAGTATGCTGGGATGAATCCACACAGCCTTCCCGCTTCCAGCCTCCAATCACTAATGCACAGACCACCAATAAAAATCATTACCAGAGGGCTAGAGAGATGGCTTAGCTGTTAAGGCACTTGCCTGCAAAGCCTAAGGGCCCAGGCTCAATTCTCCAGTACCCAGATGCACAAAGTGGTGCATGTGTCTGGAGTTTGTTTGCAGTGACTGGAAGCCCTGGCACCCATTCTCTCTCTCTCTCTCTCTCTCTCTCTCTCTCTCTCTCTCTCTCTCTCTCTCTCTCTCTCTCTCTCTCTCTGCCTCTGCCTCTCTCTCAAATAAAAAAAAATTTTTTTGAAAATCATTATCAGGGGCTCAGTGGGTAAGTGCTTCTAACAAGCACAAGGACCTGAGTTCAGATCCCTGTATTCACGTAAAATGCAGGGCATACCTATAATACCAGTACTGGGGAGGTGGGGACAGGAGAATTCCTGGGACTTGCTGGCTAGCTTGTGTAGCCAAATCAGTGAGCTCTGGGTTCATTGAGAAACCCTATTTAAAAAAAAATTTAAGGTGGAGATCAACAGAGGACAACACCCAAGGGCAACCTGTAGCTCTGTATGCACAAGCAGCCTTACATACATGTGCCCACATACGTACACACACACCAAAAAGATCATTATCATCCCTTCAGTGTGTTCACCTCTGTGGATTTTTAAAAGATCCTCAGTTATTCCTCATTTGATCTTCACAGGAATAATGTAATATAGGTCATATGTCATTCTAATCATTGTCATCACCACCATCACTTAAAGCTAAAAACACCAGAAAGCTCAGAGCAGAGTCCTCACTCAGCCCAAGCCTACTGGAACCCTGGTCTCCTGACCCCCAATTATAGTGCACAGTTCAGTCTATGACCTGCCCAAGACAGCATCAGATCAGTTACGTGATACTCTTACCCTATAGGCCAGTGGCTTACTCTAAATACCCACTAACAGATGTGGGTATCTACAGCACCTTTGCCACAGTGGGTGCTGGGAAACAATGTGATCACCGCTGTCTCCTCTCTTACAGCCTGCCCCGGAGGACCAGATACCCCATGCAATCACCGGGGCATCTGCCACGATCAGTACTCGGCCACAGGACAGTGCCAATGCAACACCGGCTTCAATGGGACAGCCTGTGAGCTGTGCTGGCCAGGGAGATTCGGGCCGGACTGTCAGCGTACGTGGCCACCTCCCTGCGCTAGCCTGTTGCCACTGTCCTCATCCGTGTGTCCATCAGAGCTAGGAGCATTCACCCCTCTCTTTCCACCCATACCTCCCATCTGCCTGCTCCTTGGCTGGAGGCCCAGTTTTCATCCCCCAAAGAGCCTCACCTTGAGAATTGAAACTCAAAGCCCCTGCAGCCACCAAGGACGACTGAACAATACTCAGCCACGGGCTACTCAACCCACACTGTGGATAACCCCTAAGTGTTGATACTGAGTGCCTATATATACCAAGTATATATGGTTTTCCATTAGTGGCAGGAACTTTTGTTAATGAAGAAACCAAGGCAGGAAGACATTAAGTGACCGGCTCACCAGCAGAGAATTGTCCTAAGGTCTATGGACACAGTGGTTGAAGAGGTTACATAAGAGCAAAATCCAAGCTCTTAGGGAGCTTACAGAAGCAAAATGGTTATGCAAGTCATAGACAAAGAGGCGGGTGCAGGGATCGGGAATGAAGGGAGACATCTCACACAGGCAATGCTTGAGCAGACCTGAGATCCCAGACGTATCAACAGCCATCAGGCTCACGGCAATGCCAGAATGTTCTGTGACCCCCCACTAGCCATATGGGACTATGGAGCACTCAAAAAGATGTCAAGGAAATGACATCTGAAGGTCTCCAGAGACCGGAGAAAGTTCATTCACATCTACCTGTTCTAGGTACAACAGGCAGCCAGGTGGTGAGAGAGAAATGTTGGGCAGAGACAGGAAGGGTCACTGTGGCTGCCCTTCGAAGGACACACTGCAGGAGAGGGCCACGCTGGGAAAGCTGAAGCAGCACCTGGTCAGGGCAGGTGTTGGCCCAGCCTCGGTAGAGGGGACAAGAAGTGGCAGGGCTGACTGGTGTGTGCTCTTTGGATTCTATTTGAGTAGATTTCTCCATGAGAGACTCCTGGTGAGGTTGTCTCCCATCTGTTGCATGCCCCACAACACTGTCCTGTGATTACATCCTTCACAACAGTTATCATCACATGTTCAAGATCTGTTGAGGCTAGACCGCGTGCCCCGTGCAGACGGAACCTTCTCGCTCATGAGCGTCTCTAGTGAACAGCACTGGTTGCCCATGGGTGTTAGTTTTTGAATGTTTGAGAAAACAACTGGCTGAACAGCTGTGGCAGAATTGTGGTCTCCCCCCCCCACAGCCCTACCCCCACCCAGGGCCCGGATTGCTGAGCACTCTGATTTCTGTTACAGCCTGTGGCTGCTCTGAGCATGGACAGTGTGACGACGGCATCACAGGCTCGGGACAGTGCTTCTGTGAAAGCGGGTGGACCGGCCGCTTCTGTGACACTCAGGCAGGTCTGTTGGGGGAATGGTCAGCCACTGGCTGCACTCGGCTACTGGGGACCCTAGCGAAGAAGTCCAAGTGAGGTTGGGATCTGAGTGACATCTTAAAATAGTTGTTTCCATTTCCCTGTCTGAGCCTGTCACCAAAGTTCCAGGCTTTTCTACAGCTTAGTGGTACCCTTGGAAAACAGTGGCATTTCTCCTCCAGCATCTCTCCACCGGGAACCCTGTGTCCTTAAGGCCAGAGAGCTTATCTGCCAAGTGCATCCTATCCAGCACGTTTAGAAGGGTAAAGTTTTAATTGGCTGTCCACACAGTGTAACACACACATATCCTTAGCTGAGCCACCTTGTAGATATAAAAGAGCTCATTCTAGAATCAAATCCCCCATCCTCCTGCAGGGAATCCTTCCTGGGTGTTTGGGAAATACCTGGAAAAAAGTCCTGGGAGCACTGTATAGGCTAAGCCAACTCTTCACACTGGCACGGCATGAAGGGTGGTCCCTTTCTTTGCAGCTGTGCCCCCAGTGTGCATGCCTCCTTGCTCTGCACACGCCACCTGTATGGAGAACAACACATGTGAATGTAACCTCAACTATGAAGGTGACGGGATTACCTGCACAGGTGAGTCCCTTTCGTGCCCCCGTGAAAGCAGCATGGCACAGGAGAGGACCATAGTAGCTGGTTCCATCCTGGTTCATCTACTTCCTGCCTGGCCCTCGTCAACAATACCTACCCTCCCTAGGACTCAGTGTTCTCAATGGGTTTCCTCACAGTTGCCCTGCCCACCTGTCAGGCCGAGGCTTTAAAAAATTGCTTTGCAAAACTGGATGTCCTTTTATTTTTTTTATTTTTTTATTTTTTCAAGGTAGGGTCTTGCTCTAGCTCAGGCTGACCTAGAACTCACTCTGTAGTTTCAGTGCAGCCTTGAACTCATAGTGATCCTCCTACCTCTGCCTCCCAAGTGCTGGGGGATGGAGTGATGGCTCAGCAGTTAAAGGTGCTTGCTTGCAAAGCTTGCCGGTCCAGGTTTGATTCCCCAGAACCCATGTAAAGCCAGAGTCTCAGAGTGGTGCATGCATCTGGAGTTTGTTTTCAGTGTCAGGAGGCCCTGGCATGACCATACTCACTCTCTGTGTCTACTTCTTTTTGTCTCTTAAATAAAAATAAATGAATAAATATTTTTTAAAGTTAAAACCTAACATAACATGTACTGGCTTTGAGTGAGAACCACTGTGAATATTGCAAATCTCTCGTTACTGGGGACTGAGTACCCTGACAAGCTAACAAGCACTCTTATCACTGAGTTCCGCCCAGCTCTAGCATTGTCTATCCAGAGTAGGTCGGCCATACAGAGTCCCAAGTGAACAGTGAATAAAAGTGATGTTTGCTCTGTCTTGCATAACAGTTTGGAGGGAGGCCTTCAGAGCTAACACTGAACTTCGCCCTTAAATGTCATCTGTGGGCCACCTCTTCTATTTTTCAGCCCTGTTGTCACTCTCTTGAATGGCCTGAGATGTCCTCCACCAGAGCACACCCATGCAGTAGGATAGAGGAGGAAGAGGAAGGGGGAAAGCCTCCATTCCTTTAAGAACACTACCCACAAGTTGCTAAAAATTAGGTCTGCTCTGTTCCCATTGGCTGGGACTCATCAGCTGTCATACCTAGCTGCAAGGGAACCAGACAGTGTGTCTTGTTGGGAGAGCCACAACAAAATCTCATCTAAAACACTGTTTAGGACAGTAAAAGAATACACCTGGGTGTGGGGGGGGGGGTGAGCAATGTCAGCCACATGTATTTTCTGATGTTTCCCTAGATGAGAGACTCCATAGAGAGAGATGTTTTCCCCATAGACAATAGAGCTTGTCATTCCTGCTGGTTTGTAGCCTGATACAGGCACCCCCGAAGTGGGCCAGTAATCCGCAATGCCAGCAAAGACGCAGCTCTCCTCTCCCCTGCCATTCTTAGCCCAAGGCCCTCTGCACTCACATGTATTCTCTCAGGGTCTCGGGTGGTTGTCATGACTCCATACCTACCTGAAGGCAAAAAAAAGCAACAGCTTTCCTCTTGCCCCTGTCTGATAGGCTATTTCTTGGTGGAAATTTGGAGCTTGTAAAACCCAAGGTCCTGAGTTTCAGCACAACACAAACTAGCCTGGGAATAAACACCAGCCTGCCACACCAGCTGCTTACCTTTGTCAGGTCAGGGAAGCTCTCTGAGACCCATCTGTAGAATGGGGTCGGTGATGTCACCTTGCAAGGTGTCCTGCATTACACTAACTACACAACACACACTCAGGCCTAACATCAAAAACCCAAACTCATTCTGAAAATGATTACCAAAGTGATCCTATAACTATGTGACAAGGGGTCACCAGGTCAGGTTGGTAAGGGTGTCACAGAGACATAGCGAGCAGAGGGCACACAGGGCAGACACATGAGGGGCCCTCTGCACACAGCCGAGCAGCCCTCTCCCCTGCTCTTGCAGTTGTGGATTTCTGCAAACAGAACAACGGGGGCTGCGCGAAGGCCGCCAAGTGCTCCCAGAAGGGCACAGTGGTGTCCTGCAGCTGCCAGAAGGGCTACCAGGGGGATGGCCACAGCTGCACGGAGATAGACCCCTGTGCAGATGGCCTCAACGGCGGATGTCATGAGCATGCCACCTGTAGGATGACCGGACCGGTGAGTCACGTGCTCCTGGGGACATTTGGGAGAGCAGTCCACTGTGTCAGCTTCAGTCTGGCTTCCTCGCTGCCTGGCTTCAGCTCCCCCCTCGGGCCTCTCCTATGCTGTCCTCCTTCCTCAGTCTACTTCTTGGGAAAGATCAGTGAGCCAAAGGCAATTTGTTGTCCTCAACTAAAAAAGGATATCAGTGGATGACCCAGTGAGACCCACATATGGTCCACTGTTGAGTGCATAGGCATATTGGTGACGTTATTTTTTTTTTTTTTTACTTTTGACCAATGTTCTATGGCTAGATAAGGTGCTCGTGTCAAGAAAAATGGTGGGTCATGAATAACTTGCTTTGCTATCTTTGCAACTTTCCTTTCTCTAAAATTACTCAAAATCAACAGTTGTTAAAACTGTTAAACAGTTAAAACAAAAAGTTGATGAGTGGCATGAAAACTGACACTTGGGGCTGGAAAGATGGCTCAACAGTTATGATAAGGTACTTGCCTGCAAAGCCTAACAACCTAGATTCAATGCCAGATGCACAAATTGCAGCAGCTGGAGGCCCTGGCACGTCCGTTCTCTCCCTCCCTCCCTCTCTCTGTCTCTCTCTCTCTCTCTCTCTCTCTCTCTCTCTCTCTCTTGAAAGTGAAAAACTGACACTCCCTCATATATTTCCAGAACTGAGTCAGTGCTGTGTGTCTGTGTTGGGAAAGCCCTTCACTGGACTTGGCTCCTAGACACACAGGCCTGCCACCTGAGCCTGGCTACTCAACATCTCTGGTCCTCAGTTTCCTCTGTGAAGAAGGCCTAGTGCCTCAGGCATCTTGGCATCATGGAGATTAAGTGAGGCCACACTTCTCTGGGCTGCTGTGGACACCAGGGAGTCAGCAAAGCAAAGCCAGGCAGGATCTACATCTCGGGGTTGTGCACAAGCAGAGAGAAGTGCAGTGCTTGGTGCAGAAACAAATTCAAGGACCCCGCAGAGAGCACGGAGAGCCAGAGCATAGATCAGACCAGTGTGCTGGAAGGAATCTGTATGTGCTGTGGAGGGAAGGGCTCGCTGAGGAAGCCACCTTGATACTGAGATGAGAATAGCAGCACCCGGTCATCGTGACCTGGCCCGAGAGCAAGACAGCCACTGTCTCCTCCTCTGACCCCTGGGTCCTGGAGAAGGGCTATCTCACCACCACCCCCCGCCCTCTTTCCACAGGGCAAGCACAGGTGTCAATGTAAGAGTCACTACGTGGGAGACGGGCTGAACTGTGAGCCCGAGCAGCTGCCCCTTGACCGCTGCTTACAGGACAATGGGCAGTGCCACCCAGATGCCAACTGTGCCGACCTCCACTTCCAGGGTCAGTGTGGCTGGGACTCCTGGCCCAAAGCATTGGTCTCTTTAGGCTTGGGTTGAGAGATATGAGAGGGAAGAGAGAGGAAAAAGAAAGGTAAAACAGACCAAAAAATCCACACCTTGTCCAAACCCAGTGAGGGAGGACAGAGGGACAGAGTCAACTTGCAGTTGGACCTGGAAGGTTAGAACCATGGGGAGGTCAAAGGTTGACAATCATGGACTTTCCAATACTTATTTTCCCATGTTGCTTAGTAACTCTTGCAATTGGCTGGAATTGGATCCAGGTAGCATAGCTAGGGCGACTGCCCCCTGCAGAAGCCATTTCTTAATGGCTGCTTGCATCATCCATCATCCATTGACCGGCATATGTCCATGCGCTTCCAAGGGTGATAGGAATGACTCACAATGAACTCCTGGGTACAGCATACTAGCACAGATGGTAAGGAGGCCCAGGGCGTGAGCATCTTAGAACCCAATGGAGGAGAGCCAGGAAGGGCCCACAAGCATAGTTCGACATGAATTTGAGGCCACTCTGAGACTACAGAGTGAATTCCAGGTCAGCCAAGCTAGAGTGAGACCCTACCTCAAAAACACTAAAAAAAAAAGTTATTGAATTATAAATATCAGAGGATAAATCATTTACCAGAGAAAATTTATAATGTGGGCAAATATTCATGATTTAATATGATGCTTTTTAATTTCTAAAAACTGTCTTCAGTATGCTATTACATTTAAAACATATGTGATATATACATGATTAGGAAAAATAGAATGTAAAATACAGCAAATTAAGTTACCAAAACCTGAAAATTCTAGAAGGAAGTATGCCAAAATGTTACCTGGGAAACAATGCTTATTTATGGTTAAGTAGGATTATAGATGAATTTTATTTCTATTTTTACGTTTCTGTATTTTAATAATGAAGATGTTTTTAAATTCTATCCTTAATGAGCACATCTTAATTGTACACATTTTGGGAGTAGAATAGATTATTATTATTGTGGGGGGGGTAGTGGCAGACTGGGGCTGAAATCCAGAACCCTACGCATGTTAGACAAGTGTTCTGCCATTGAGCTATATCCATAGCTTTCTTTCTAATGTTTCACATTGAGATGGGCTCTTACTAAATTGTACAGTCTAGCTTTGAGCTCACTCTGCAGCCCAGGCTAGTCTCTAACTTGGGATCCTCCAGCCTCTACTTTGAAGGTCCTTCCAAGTCCTTCAATGGAAACCCTGCCCATCAGGCAGCTGACAGGATGACTCCTCTCCTTCCTCCTCCAGATCGCACGGTCGGAGTGTTCCACCTCCGCTCCCCACTGGGCCAGTACAAGCTCACCTTTGACAAAGCCAGAGAGGCCTGTACCAATGAAGCTGCCTCCATGGCCACCTACAACCAGCTCTCCTATGCCCAAAAGGTAGGTCCTCAGGGGGAGCACTGTGCAAACAGAGCTGACAGGGAGGGCGTGGAAGAGAGAAGACACAATTCCTGAAACGATTATAAAAATCCATCAGATCCAATGTCAGGTGTCCAGAACTGTGTAGGGTGAGGCACTAACAATGTCCCTAGAGTTTGGTGTCACTATTCCCATTTTATAGTTATGGAAACTGAGGCTTGGACAGGTGAAGTCAAATGTCCAGTGTCACCCAGCAGTGCTAGATCTGGGATTCACATGGAAGCCTAGCTCAAGTCTATCCTCAACCACAATGTCCACTGTCAAAGCTGAAGTGGAGACTGCCATGCAGACCTTATAGTAGGCCAGCAAAACCAATGCCCACAGCCTTCCTAGGGGTTCCCTGAACCCACAAAGCAGTCAGGGTGCCATGAAAGGAACACCTGGGGACTGCAAGCCCGCATCCCCAGGGGTGGGAGGAGGAATAATGGGGATCCCTGGCCAGGACTGCTGTCGGCCTCTGAAGCCAGAACCCTGCTCATCTGGAAAAGCCAGCTGGGGCTTGCCCTGAGAGCAGAGAAACGCACTGCTTATGTGATCTGATTGGAGGGCCCTTCCTCCGGCCTCCATCACACCAGAGCTCCCCTCCTCCTTTCTGTACCAAGAAACAAAGCCTCTGGTGCCAGTGCCCGGCTTCCTAGAGGGTCTGAAGCTCTGCTCTTCTCCTTGCTTGTTGTGTGGACTTCACCAAGCCCCTGAAAACGCTTGTCTCTACAGCGCTGTATAGACTAGCGTGCACATTAGGAACTTGATTTTTGGGGGTTTTTTGTTTGTTTGTTTTTCAAGGTAGGGTCTCACTCTATCCCAGGCTGACCTGAAATTCACTATGTAGTCTCAGGCTGCCTCGAACTCATGGCAATCCTCCTACCTCTACCTCCCCAGTGCTGGGATTAAAGGCATGCACCACCATGCCAGGCTCAGAAACTCAATTTTTATACTTGAAAGATGTGAAATAAACTGCCTGGATGTGAAACCCAGTATATGGCTTGGTGCGAGTTGCTTAATTTTTCTTTGCCTCCATTAACGTAATTATATTATGAGGACTCTAAAAAGAGCCAGTCTCATAGGCTTGCTGTGAGGGTAAGAGGTATTGGCACATAAAAAGCCCTGGCAAGTGATCTTGGCCCCAATAAACTTTCAGTAAGAGTTATGATGATGAAGAGTTATGGTGAAGAAAAAGATGATGGTGTCTGTAGTGGTTTGATTCAGGTGTCCCCATAAACTTAATGTGTTATGAATGCTTGATCCCCAGCTGATGGCAGTTTGGGAATTGGAACCCTATTGGAGCTGTATAGTTGGGGGCGGGCTTATGGGAGTTAGAGCCTGCTTCCCCTTGGCAGTGTTTGGCACTCTCCTGCTGCTGTTGTCCATCCTCTGCTCATGCCATCATTTACCCTGCCAACATGGAGCCAACATAATGATAATGAATTAGAATTCTATCATTGATTTGAGAATTAACTAATAAGGAAAAGAATTTTCAACAGGGGTAAATGGCTGGTAGCAAACTTTCTCTAGAGCAAAGGGAAGTGAGTATGAAGAACCTGGGCAACTAAGGAAAGAGATGACAGCATAGTCATCCAGTGGTTCAATTGGCAAAGTTTTAGTTACTTCCTACTGTGTTCCAGGAAGGAGTACCACAAGCAAAGGTTGCATGGAGCTTACCTACTGATGGGGGAGCAGAGTTAACCAAGTGATTCCACAGCAAGTATGAAATTGCAGTCATCTTTCTGTCCCTGCAGGCCAAGTATCACCTCTGTTCAGCTGGCTGGCTGGATAGTGGGCGGGTTGCCTACCCCACAACCTACGCCTCCCGAAAATGTGGCTCAAATGTTGTTGGGATAGTGGACTATGGACTCAGGGCCAACAAGAGCGAAATGTGGGACGTCTTCTGCTATAGGATGAAAGGTAACCACCTCTCCCCCACTTCAGGCACCTCAGCCTGGCCAGCCAATCCTCAAGGGTGCCCAGGGCAGCCATACCGCACCTCACTGGGCGTGCCCCCCCCCCGTGTGCCTCTGTTCTCCAGATGTGAACTGCAGCTGCAAGGCAGGCTATGTGGGAGATGGCTTCTCATGCAGTGGGAACCTGCTGCAGGTCCTCATGTCCTTCCCCTCTCTTACGAACTTCCTGACGGTATGTACCATGTCTGCTCCACTTTGCTGGAGGGATGTCTCCAAGCAGCTGGTGGAGGAGTGAGATTTTGGAAGAAGCCAAAGGCTCCTAGTCATGGCTAAGAGTGTGGACACTGGACCACCCCTGAATTTGGGACTTGGATTTGCCATTCATTTCTGCACAACTTTCTACGTCCTCCCTGAACTTCAGTTTTCAAATGGCATTACCTGTGTCTGCATTTAAAGCAGTATAAGAGCTGATCAAACAAAAAATAGTTTGGAATGCTAAGTGATACATATTATGGAAAAGAAAATGTCAAGGAGTGGGGAGGAGGAAGCACCACGAGGTCCCATGGTGCATTGGGAGGAGGGAGACTTCATAAGCCATGTGTAAACATGAAGGAAGAGCATTCTAAAATTTTATTTATTAATTTGAAAGCGGGAGAAAGTATGGGCATGCCAAGCCTCCTGCCACTGCTAATGAACTCCAGACACAAGTGCCACTTTGTGCATCTGGCTTTACATGGGTACTGGGGAATTGAACCCAGGCCATCAGGCTTTGCAACCAGGTTCTTTAACCACTGAGCCATCTCTCCATCCCAGGAAGAGCATTCTAAGCAAAAAGAGTGGCCAAGGCAGAGGACAAACAGTAGAAATGGGTAGGCCAATTTGAGGAAAGTGTAGAGGCCATTGTGGCTGGAGCCAAGTGGGTCAGAGGGGGTTGCTGATCATGAAGCCCATAGAGCAAACAGCTCAGGGTTTGGCTTATGAGTCATCAGAGGACTCTGACTTCCCTCTGAGTGAAGCAGGATTGGCAGAAATGTGACTCACTATTTGACTTACATTTCAAGACTGCTCAGGCTGTCATGTCAAGAATGATCTAGTGTGGCCATGTCTTTCGTCACAAACATACTGTCTCAGAAACATAGACGGGCATGTTTGTCTTTCCCTGATGTCAGAATTTGTTGAACAACAATAAATTCACAAGCTCAGGTTCACTGGCTGCAGTTTACCAAGTCATCCTGTATTCCCTTGATCCATTGGCAACCTCAGGTTCTTTTCTTCCAGTATCACTTACTGATATTAACAGTAACACACACACACGTGACAGACACACACGTGCTTACAAAGGGGTTCAAGAGTCACGGCTCAGGACAGAGAGCTGACAAAAAGGCAACTTCACAACAGGTGGATAATTAAAGAACCAAGTTGGGGAACACAGCCTAGTGAGGCTGGACTAGATTTGGTCTCCACCCTACCACCTCATCCTTAACCCCCCCCCCTGACAGGTCGGTAGGGACCACTGCCACCCCGATGCTGGGTGTTCCTCCTGCTCTGTGGTCCAGGTGAGGGGTGTACATTCTTCTAATGTGTTCAAGAAGCTCAAAGGCCTCATTTTTTTGATAAGGTTTTAAAGTGTCCATATGCCCCCTCGACGTTCCCATGAATACATTATTTACCTGTCTGCACCTCATGTGAAGAAAAACACGATGAAACATGTGCGAAGGTAAACATGATACAGTCCTTCTGCCTCTGTACTTATATTCAGCATAGAGTTGACTACTGCTTTGTAAGATGGTGTCCTCAGGGAGGACAAGGCATTGTTGCACACAGTATGGAGCAGGGCACACAGCCTGAGAGTCACTGAGGAAAAGAAAGGTCCTTCTAAAACTCCCCAACGGGAATAAAAAAAAAAGATTTGGCAGCCAGACTCTAGGCTAGTGCCAGGAATATTCTCAAGGGCTTGATATCCCACCCTTGCACACTAGGGTGGTCTATCTGATGACTTCCCTCTCCCCCATCCCAGGAAGTGCTGGCCTATTCCAACAGCTCATCTCGAGGCCGGGCATTCCTGAAACACCTCACTGACCTGTCCATCCGTGGCACCCTCTTTGTACCACAGAACAGCGGACTGCAGGGAAATGAGGTGAGTAGTGTCTGGTGCCTACACTTTTGAACGAATTATCTGTCACCACCACAACATTGTGCCACAAATTACTAGATGTGGCAATGCATGCCTGTATCCCAGCACTTGGGAGGCAGAGGTAGGAGTGTCACTGTGAGTACAAGGCCAACCTGAGATGATAGTGAATTTCAGATCAGCCTGGGCTAGAGAAAGAGAGAGACCTTACTTAATAAATAAAAAGAATTACCCCCAAACACGTTCTGAGCAGCTGTCACTTCTGGTGTTGGCACACTCAGGTCGAGACAGGCTGACCCATGTGGCTCTGCTCTGCAGGTTCTCATGTCCCAGCAGGCTAGCTGGAGTGTGTTCTGCCAGCCAGGGCAGGACTGAGTGCCGAGTGAAAATCCACTAGCTGTTCTTTTCCATCCCTGCTCGTGGTTGCTCACAGGCCATGGGCTGAGCTATGTGGCCAGTCAGTCCATCCTATCAGCCTCTCATCTGTGGTCCAGGGAGGAGGAGGATTTATCCAACTTGTCCGTGGAGGGCTGATCAACAAGGCTCTGCCAGCCCCAGGCACTGTCCAACTCCAACACATCTGCCTGCCTGGTACCCACTCCAGACCTGCTAGTCACCCCTGGAAGCTTCAGCTAAACAACAAAGATGACTGAATCCTACATTCTACTTACACGTGAACTTGTGGCAGGGCGCCAACAGGCAAACACCCAGAGAAACTTCCTGCTGTTGCTCATTGTTGAAAAACCACTTATCCACTTCTTCCCTCTCAGAGCCTCTCTTGGAGGGACATGGAGCAGCACCTCACCAACGCCAGCATCTTTTATGATGACCTTCTTAATGGGACCACCTTGAGGACCCGGCTGGGGAGCCAACTGCTCATCACCTCCAGCCAGGACCAGCTCCAGCAGGTACAAAAAGGGAGCGTTGGATTGATGTACCCCGAGTTCCTGGTATACAGTAGACACTCAGTAGATGGCAGCTACTATAACGTAACAGTAAATGTGCGTCTACAGAGAGAGGACATTATGAAGGCATACCACAACATGTATTTAATGGGTGGGGACTGAGAAATGAAAGCCTCTTCATTTCTCCTTCAGTGTGTCTGAATATTCACACATTCACATGAGTATTCATGTAATACTGCATATTCAGTCAAGTGACCTTGGTATGAGTCCCATTTCTGCTGCTTCCTAACTGGAAGAACTTAGGTTACGGTCAGGGAGATAGTAGTGTTGGCTCACAAGCATGAGAACCTGAATTCAATCTCCAGAATCCATGTAAGTGCTGGACATGATGGAGCACAGCTGCAATCCCAGTACTAGGGGAGGGGGGGCCCTAGAGCTTGCTGGCCAGTCAGTCCAGCCTAGTGGGCAAGCTCCAGACAAACCCTGTCTCAGTGGAGGTAGACCAAGATCCCGAGGATGACATCTGCAGCTGCCCCCTGGCCTCCACATGTATGTGCACACATGCACACACATGCACCCACACATACAAAATAAGTTTAAAAACCACTAGTTGCCCAAGTTTTCTGTGCAGGGATAATGGTGGTGGTGATGAAACTGATGATGAAAATCACAGTGACATTGATGATCACTGTGACCATAGGCTGTAGTGGGAGCTTTGTGACTCAAAGCCTGTGATGTGCTGAGCGCAGAGCCTGGCACATGGAAGTCCTACGTGGGCATGCTGTTTTAATCTTTTTTTTTTTATTGTCCATAATGAGTTACATTGTTTAGTGGGCCAACAATGAGTTGTTATCCCTAATTCCTCATTGCCCCCCCTCCCCATCCCCAGTCAGCTGGATATCCTCCTCCATGGGCCCTCTGTATCAGTCTTTGTGGTAGGGGACCATGGATAGCCCAGTCTTCAGCCAGGTTCTCATGACCCAAGTGTGTTGTTACTGAGGGTTGCCAAGTCTCTGATATTTTCCCCCACCATGGCTCTCACAATCTTTCTGCCCCCTTTTCTGCTCAGTTCCCTGAGTCATGGTGGGTGAGTATTAAGGCTGCTTTAATGTTGTGAGCTTAGGGGGTTTTGTGTCGAGAATCATTGGTTTCTGTCTCACTGGCTTATCCTGGGTTGATTGAATGGCTGTGGCTGTGGGTCACTTATTCATCCAGTCATTCTCTGTAGGGTTCCATATGGATCCTCCATGATATGACTGTGGTGGCTCATCTCTTGCCAGGATCTCAGCTTTCTGCCTGCGGTCGGTTGGTAGGGTTATATGGGCCACAGCTATCTCGCTGCATCCTGAAAAATACAAACACAATCTCCATCGGAGAGTGAGATCAGTATAGGTTAACAAATATACACCATTCTGGATTACCTAGATTCTATTTTTAGAAGCCTCCCCATCAGTCGCTCGCATAGTGCATCTTTTCTTGGGAGCTCAAGAGTACGGGATCCGGTGCATATCGCCCTAAATCCCCAGTTCCAATCCAGGGTTCCCCCTCACTGAGTGGAATATTTGGCCGAATTTAATAGCTATTGATTGTCTCCCCCAGACCCAGGCTCCTCCATTGCACAAGTGCTCCTTTCTTGGTTTGCTGTTCTCTCCCAGTAGGAGGTGTGGTCAGCCTACTCATGGCCGTAGACTGTGTTTCATGCCAGTGGTCTGTTTACTCCAGCTGTCATTGATGTGCTTCCCCTGGCAGCTTGTGTAGTGACTTCCAGCACTGCACTAACTGCCATCTGGGGGCTGGTTACCATTCCAGACCTCGAAGGGACTCTTGGTGCTGATTGATTGCATTCTGTGGTTTCTTCAGCAATAGGGTTTTGCCTCAGGCCTGGGGAGGGCATTCAAGGGCTTTGACAGAATTCTGTCTTGTTTTTGGAACCTCATGGGTCACTTTGGTCAACAGCTCAGTGAGGGAAGGAACCGGTGGCTGGGACCTGGGGTTGTCAGACTGCTCAATTATTCACAGGCTTAGACATTCTCCCCTACTACTCATGGCCCCTATTGCCAGTTGACACCCACTACTTGCTCTGTAGGTTACAGTATGCTCGTGAGGATTTTGGTTTTGAACCTAATTTGGTTTAGCCTCATGCTTAAGCCAATCCCCTCCCCCCTTCGCTTACACCTCATTCATAACCTCTCACTTCTTTCTACTAGTCTGCATAGAGAAAACGGTTATACTGGTTAAGGACCGCATATGAGGGAGAATATGCGATGTTCAATTCTCTGTTCTTTTGAGTGTTCACTTAGTAAGATCTGCTCAAAGTCAGACCATTTTTTCCTAAATTTCAATGTGTCATTTTTCCTTTCAGCTGTGTAGAATTCCACAGTTTCGCTGTCCATTCCTCCATGGATGGGCATTTGGGTTGATTCCAATTCTTGGCTATTATGAATTGAGCTGCTATAAATATAGTTGTACAAAATTTTCTGCATCGAGATGTGACGTCTTACGGGTAGATGCCTAGTAGAGGGATAGCTGGGTCCATTGGTAGTTCTATGTCCATTCTGTCTAGGAGTCTCCACACTGCTTTCCATAGCGGTTGAACAAGTTTGCAATCCCACCAGCAGCGAATGAGGATTCCTTTTTCCCCCGCATCCTCGCCAGCAACGATTGTTGTTGGTTTTCTTTATGATTGCCATTCTGACAGCGGTAAGATGGTATCTCATTGTGGTTTTGATTTACATTTCCCTGATGCTTAAGGATGCTGAGCACTTTCTTAGATGAGTCAAGGCCATTTGTGTTTCCTCCTCTGTGAATTCTCCGTTGAGATCAGTGCCCCATTTTGTGAGGGGGCATTTGGGTTTTTGTTATTAATTTTTTTGAGTTCTCTGTAGGTTCTGGAAATTAGGCCTCTGTCTGAGTTGTAGCTGGCGAAAATCATCTCCCAATTTGAAGGGGGTCTATTGGCTTTGAGTATGGTTTGTTTGTCTGTACAGAAGCTTTTGAGCCTGATCAGGTCCCATTGGTTAAGTGTTTGTTGTATTTCCTGGGCTGCTGGATATTTGCTCAGGAAAATTTTCCCTACTCCTATTTCATGTAGAGTTCCTCCTGTTTTTTCTTCCAGGATGTTCAGGGTTATTGGATTTATATTAAGGTCTCTGATTCATTTGGAGTTTATTTTTGTGCATGGTGAAAGGAGTGGGTCTATTTTCATTTTATTTACAAGTGTTTATTTATCCAATTCGTCCAGCACCATTTGTTGAAGATGCTATCTTTGGCCCAGCGTACATTGTTGGCCAATGTACCAAATAACTGAAGTTACTTCCAATTAAAGCTGGGTCTTCAATCCTGTTCCATTGATCCATCTGTCTGTTTTTATGCCAGTACCATGCTGTTTTAGTTACTGTGGCTTTGTAGTATGTTTTGAAGTCAGGGATGGTGATACGCACTGAGTAGTTTTTTTTTACTTAGAATAGTTTTAGATATCTGAGGTCTTTGGCCCTTCCAAATAAATTTAGAGACTATGTTTTCTATGTCTGTGAAGAAAGAGGTTGGGATTTTTATCGGCATGGCATTGAATCTGTAAATCACTTTTGGCAGGATTGCCATTTTTACTATATTGATTCTCCCTAACCATGAGCATGCAATATTTTTCCATCTTCTCACGTCCTCCTCTATTTCCTTCTTGAGTATTTCAATATTTTCCTTATATAAGTCCTTTACAACCTTGGTTAGTGATATTCCAAGGTATTTGATTTTCTTTGATGCTATAGAAAATGGGACAGTCTCTCTGATGTCTTTTTCTGTCTGCTTATCCTCTGCATATAGAAAGGCTACTGATTTTTTGTGTGTTAATTTTGTATCCTGCCACGTTGCTGAAGGCATTAATCACCTTCAAGAGGTTACTGATACTATTCTTTGGGCCTGATATATAAAGGATCATGTCATCTGCAAAGAGGGATAGTTTAATTTCTTCCTTTCCGATTTGTATCCCTTTATGCCCTTCTCCTGTCTTATCGCTTGGGCTAGAACTTCAAGCACTATGTTAAAGAGCAGTGGTGAGAGTGGACACCCTGTCTTGTTCCTGAATTGAGTGGGAACTCCATGAGTCGTTCTCCATTGAGAATGATTTGTGCTTTAGGAGTTTTGTAAATTGTCTTCATTAAATTGAGGTATAGGCCATCTATGCCTATTCTTTCCAGAGCTTTGAACATGAAGTGGTATTGAATTTTGTCAAAGGCCTTCTCTGCATCTATTGAGATAACCATGTGGTTTTTGTGGTTGAGCTGATTAATGTGATGTATTACATTTATCAACTTGCGTATGTTGAACCATCCCTGCATCTCTGGGATAAAGCCAACTTGGTCAGGGTGGATAATATTTTTGATGTATCATTGTAGCCGGTTTGCTAGGACTTTGTTCAGGATTTTTGCATCTAAGTTCATCAGAGATATGGGTCTGTAGTTCTCTTTTCTTGTTGCATCCTTGCCTGGTTTGGTGATTAGGGCAATGGTAGCTTCATAGAAGGTGTTTGGAAGCCTTCCCTCTTTTTCTATGCTTCTAACAAGCTTCAGAAAGAGTGGTTTCAGCTCTGTGATGAAGGCTTGGTAGAATTCAGCTGAGAAACCATCTGGTCCTGGGCTTTTCCTTTTGGGAAGGTTTTTGATTACATCTTCAATCTCTGTGGATGTGATAGGT
>PVHP010017405.1:5960-34606 GCA_004024765.1 Zapus hudsonius | reverse complement strand
GGTCTAACTCCCTTCAAAATCCTATATGGGTGCCCACCTCCCGCTATAACCTTTTTTGACTCTCATATTTCATCCCATGCCCCTACCCCTTCCCTACAGGCTCATTTAAGAGCCTTACAACTGGTGCAGCAGGAGATCTGGAAGCCTCTTGCGGCAGCCTATAAGGACACCGGGGAGCTCTCTCACCCACATCCCTTCCGGATTGGTGACTACGTGCTGGTTCGTCGTCATAAGTTTGGGAGCCTAAAACCTCGCTGGAAGGGGCCCTACCTGATACTCCTGACCACCCCAACGGCTGTCAAAATAGATGGCATCGCATCGTGGATCCATGCGACTCATATCAAGCCGGCACCTCCATCAGGACCAGAATGAAAATTGAAAAAGACTGACAACCCCTTCAAGCTGCGTGTTCGTCGCTTGGATCCACGCTTCACATGTGAAATCGGCACCCATCGGAGGCAACCATATCCCAACCACAATGGCACCTTCGACACTCTGCAAATCCCCTCAAGATATGACTCATTTATCCTAATAATATGCCTATATTATCTGCTGACTGTCACTTCTATAGAATCTTTAGGTCGACTTCTCATTCGCCTGCTTTTATTAAACATCGGACCATATATTATAAATAGGCTTATTTCCTTTATTAGAGAAAAAAATTTCAGTAGTGCAAACCTTTGTGCTCACTCAGGGCTATCAGCAACTCAGAACCTCAGAGGCAATATCTGAAGATTCAAATAGGCCCATAAGACAAGGGGGGAATGAAGAATCCATTTTATAAAGCAGACTCCATTTTGTAAAGCAGACTCCATTTTGTAAAGCCGACTCCAATTTAGACTTACTTCCCCCTCCCTAAAGAATGTCTGGTCACAAAGACCAGGAAATAAAAAAAAAGACACCATATAAGGAAACATAAGGCTGTCCTGGAATGTGGGCTGGCCCTGGGATGTGGCTCCAAGGAAGTAACCAATCAAGAGGCATACAGATACAGGAAAGGCGCCAATAGAAATACCACACTCCCTGTGACCTGAGCTATATTATAATTAGATAGCTTCTGTCTATAAATACCCTGCTCCTTTCTTCTTCGGGGCTCCATCTTGCCTGGACTTTCATCTGCCTGCTTGTGGAGCCCGACTGCGCAGCTGAAGAATAAAATCCTCTTGCTTTTGCATCTGCTGGTGTGTTTTTTGGAGTTTTGGGGTACGGTCTCCTGAGAGAGGCCTTGGGGAGTCTTTCAGGACAAAAGGCATAAGATGGGACCATTCCTTGCAACCTGGGAACCCTTCACCACACATAAATTTATACAGTTTTGAGATGGAACATCTCATAGAATAGTATTCATCTTTACTGTATTCGTTGTACTCTGATGCTTTTAATTCTGCTCTGTGTCATTTAAAAACTCCTAATCATGAACAGTCTGAAAATATTCTAGTTGATTGTTGGAATATGTGAGGAGCTTGGGGTGGTGACAGAGAAGTGGACTTGTTCTACTGGAACATTGTAGTCGGTCTTTTCCCCTCAAGAAAGCTATTGATAAGAAAAATGTGTGCTGGAGAGATGGATCAGCGGTTAAGGCACTTGCCTCCAGTGCCTAAGGCCATGGGTTCAGTTCCCCAGGTCCCACATAAGCCAGACCCACAAGGTGGTGGCCCTGGTGCGCTCTCTCTCTC
This sequence comes from Zapus hudsonius, assembly GCA_004024765.1. NCBI lineage: Eukaryota > Metazoa > Chordata > Mammalia > Rodentia > Dipodidae > Zapus > Zapus hudsonius. Next base: position 32,933 of record PVHP010017405.1, on the reverse strand, counting down.
TCTCTCTCTCTCTCTCTCTCTCTCTCTATCTATCTATCTATCTATCTCTCACTCTGTTTGTATCTCTCTCTATCTCTGTGCTTGAAAATGAATAAATAAAATATCTTTTTAAATATCCATTAAAAATAAGTTTTACTATGGTAAGTAAAAGGTGTATGTCAATCTTTCTGGATGCCTTTGTTCCATTGGAACAGGCTCTTCCACCACAGGCTTTATTCTCTTTTGTCACCTTTTGGGTTTCATCTGTGTAACACTGAAATGAATTTAAGACATAAAGTACCCATGGAACAGTGTCTTTTTTATAATTTCTGCTTCCCTGAATACTTTTGTTGTCCAGTGTTTTGGGATTGAAGCAGATGTTCTGAACCACTAATTTTTTCTCTCCTTCAAATATGTACACTGCTCTGTGATGTCTCACTTCTGCATGGAAACTGTTAAAGCTTAACAGAGCAGCTCCTGTAGTCTGTCATTGTGTTACTTATAGGGTTCCTCAAAAGCTCTCCACCTACTAGGTCTTTCCATCTAAGAGTCTCCTATGCATTTACCCATGGTGTAGAAGAAGGCTAATATTCTTCCCTCTGAACATGGATCTTGTGGAACAGGCCCTTTCTTGGGGTCACCAGAGATGCCTGCACACTCACATATGTGAACAAGAAGCACAGAATGCAAGAGACTTAGTGGCCATATCATTCATTAATAAAATAACTTTCTGTGGGCTTCCATCTTAAAGGATTTTGGGTTAAAGAAGCTTACATCAAACTACACAGATTTTCCTAGCTCAAAGAGCAAAGTATTGTAATGCTTGGAGCTGGAAAGTCATTTTTTTCCAAAAAGCATTTTATCATCTGAATTTACAGACCAAACTTGACAGCAATTTATTTTATTTGAGAAGATTAGGATATATGACTTTTCAAGGTAATTATTAAGTTGAATATATTTTTTTCTGAATCATAAATCATATAAGGTGGTTTAGATGGAAATTTAAAAATCACTGTAAGCTTTGGTAGTATTGTGATTCTTATGCTACATTTAATGCTCTAAATATCAAGCCGAGTGTGATGGTTAGGTTTTGTTGTCAACTTGACCTTTTTAATAACTCTTGGGTGAGTCTCTGAGGATGTTCACAGGAAGGCAACCTCTCAGTAGGGGGCAGGATGTAAGGAAGCTCAGGAGAGCTAGAAGTAAACATCCTTTCTTGTGTGGGCAGTGCAGGAAGGAAATTCCAGAGGCTCAGGAAGCCATTATGTCTGGGATAGAATTGCAAGACCCCACCCTAGGGCTATATAAAGGTGGAAGATGTTCTCTATTTGTCTCTCCTGCCTGTTTCTTGTTCTGTGTGTGTGGTGTTGATGATGGTTTTTTCTCTCTGCTTGGACTTGTGAAAGGGGAGCAGCCTCTTTCACTTTTATGGGACTTCCCTGATCTGTAGCTTGAATAAATTGTTTCCTCCCATAAACTGTGCCTGGTTTGGAGATTCATCCCAGCGGCATGTGGCTGACTGTGACACCAAGTATAAGTTTGTCATAATTTCAATATTTCCTCTGAAGCTCATTTATACATACAGTAGCTCAAAGTAGAGTGGAGTTCAATGCACAGTAATTACGAATGTGAATCATCCCACTAAAAGCCCATAAAACAGACCAAGGGTAGCACAAATTATTTTATTTCAATATGATATTTTAGGAGCATTTATATTATACTGTTACATATAGCCACTGAGAATGTTTGAGGCCTAGGGAGATAGAGTTGCTCTCTTAGTCCCTTAAGAACAGAGGTTATGACAAATTTCTCTCAAACAAGGAAGAGATATAAAGGAGATATTACATACTTCTCCAGTAAGTATTTTAGCATACTTCACAGTAAAGAATGCTATAAAACCACAACTCTTAAAAATATATGGAAGTCTATCATCATTTCCCCCAGGAAAGTGTGTTCATGTACCAAAAGTGTGTTCAGTTACAAGGAGTTGACTCTCTAACAGACAGTGTTACTCAGATTAAAAATTCCTGCTACAAAAGTGAATTTACTTTCCCAGTGGTTTTCAGTAAAAAAAAATTGATGATTCAACTTATTATTAAATATGCTAATGACTGATACTATTAAATTATATTTAGAAATATATTTAGAAGAAATAAAACTTAATGACAAAATGCTAAGAATGCAGAACTAACTTTAAAATAGCTGAAAATAAACCCATTTCTTTTAGCTGAATGCATAATGCAGAACCAGTAAATCCATCCATTTGAATTATGTAGGACACTCAATAAATATATTATTTCAGCCAATTGGCTAAATTTTCCATTACTCGCAAATCTCACCCCAATCCCTATTTCACAATGAGAAGCCTTATGGAGTGATGAAAGGAAAATTCTAGTAACCTTCCAAAATTTAAACTCCTCATGAAGTTTCAATACAAATAATAGATATTACTTATGAGTTACTTTAATATCTCAATGAACCTGTCGACCTAAACATTTCCAGTGGAATAGTGAGCACCCAGGAAGACCCTTCTTTGAATTTTGGAACTTTTCAAGAATCTTTTGTGTTATAAGAAGTTTCTGCAAGGAGAGCAGAACTATAAATAAAATTGGCTTCAAGTGTGGCTGAGGGACAGTGTCATGCATGGCTTTGAGTTCCTGATTTCTGAGCCAATGTAGGATTGAATTTGTGAGGAAGATGTACTGAAACATTCTTTCCAAATAGTAGTAATCTGAACCACATGCAGAATGATTAATGGTCATGTGGTAAAAACTTCAATTACAAAAATTCTAAAGGGATCACTTTGTGTATATAGACCATACTAAAGAACTCCCGCCCCTGCCCCTACCTCTCTATTTTTCTTCCTTTTGTATCCTGTGGAAAATCTTTCCAAATATGTACAACTCCCTTTGATACTTTACTATGTCCAGTTTGCTAAACATAGAAACTGGTTTTTATTGTATTGCATCCTTTAGAATGTTCTGTAATCTGGCCACCATATATTTTGTAGACATCAATTTATACATTCAGGTTCAACATAAACAACATTTTCTGGGAATGACATCTAATATCCGCTTATTTTTCTGTAATTCTTTTTATCTCCTATTAGGAGGCAGGAACATTACACAATACCTTTCAAAGCAGGAAGAGAGAAGAGTCCTGTCCTAAAGAAGTTCTCTCTTTTGTCAAGTGAAAAGATTCCTTACAGTAAGACTCTTCTTCCAAAAGCAGAATTCATTTTGCTTGTCAAAATACTGTGTTACATGCCTAATTCCTGTGGCAATCACTGAAAAAGGGGGATTACTTTTTGACATCAAGTCATCATGATTCATTCTCTGGGGAAGGGCAGTTTACTACTGAACACACCTGAGATTTTTTTGTTAAGAAGAGAGGACTAGGTCTGGCTAATGCAGGCCTGTAACCCCAGGGATTTGAGGGGCTGAGGCAGGAAGGTCACAAGTTGAAGGGCTGACTGAGCTTACAAAGCAAGATTAAGGCCAGCCTTGGCAATTTAGAGACTTTATGTTGAGATAAAAAATAAATATATAAATATAGCTTAGTGGCAGAATGTTTGCCTAGCATTCACCCTAGGTTCAGAATTCAGGACTGACTGATTGACTGGAAGAATGAATGAATGAATAAGACTAATAAGCAGATATCCTGGATTTGATACTCAGCACGTTCTTTGAGACAGGGTCTCATAATATAGTCTGGGAAAGCATTGAATTTGTGATCACCCTGACTGTCTCCTCATGTACCTGCTTCTTTTTAATTTTTGGTAAGATTTAACAGTTGGGGATCTGACAAGCAAAGGCAAAATTAAAGGTAATTCTGAGGGAAGAACAGGTTGCAATGTTTCAGAACCTCTAAGGTCAATGAGTAATCAAAGAGGAAGCCTGGCTGCATAGAGACCATTGAGTGTGTCTTAAATGTGACATTGAGGCTTTTAGATTTAACTTAGTGGAAATGGGCAAATTTGAAAAGTGTTTGAATAAGTGAATGATAATGTTTTTTGTTTTTAAAAATAACTCCCAAAGTAAGTTCAAGGATATTTTGGTTGTGGAGGTAAGGGAAGATCAATTAGGATTATGAACAGAGAGTAGTAGTGAAAGACAGAATAGGGGACTATTGCAGAGGTTTTTTTTAAATACTATTGACCTGCAGTGGGCAATAAGTAAGCAGTTAGATTAGTGGAATAAATTCCAGTATAGTGTTACACAGAAGGATGACTACCACTTACAGTACTGTATATTTCAAAATAGTTACAAGTGAGGATTTTAGATGTTTACACTGCAAATAAATGAATGAATGTTAAATGATAGATATGCTGATTACCTTGATTCAATAATCACATAATACATATTAGTATCAAAACAGTGTACTGTATGCAATAAATATGTATAATTATTATGCCAATTAAAGATAAAACATTAAAATGCAAAAAGATAGGCTGGGCTCAGTAGAATAGTGCTTGCTTTGCATGAGAGAGGCCCTATCCCTAGCAACACAAAGAGGGATACAGGGAAGGGAGGTAGAGAGAGAGAGAAAGAGGGAGAGGGAAAAAGAGAGATAGTCTATTTGCTTTAAGTAGTACAATGGCTGTTAAAATGGAGAGTTGGGGATAATTCATGAGTCATAATTTTTGGGATAGAATCGAAAAGTTTGGACTATACATGTAATGAGGCAGATTGAAAAACAAAAGGCTGATATTCTGTCTCGCAGAAGATTAGCTGGAAGGAGGGTGATGTTATTTATTGAAATGGAAGTCATTAGGCCACACACAGATTCAGTGATCTGAAAGGCAATCTGGTTTTGAGCAGGTTGAACAAAAGTGTGAATATACACAGAAAACAGCTGGCTTTTCTATCCCTAAAAATTCAAGACTGGAAATCATTGATTCATCATAAGTACATGGGGACAGTTCAAGTGAAGTACATGAATAGGTTGAGAAAAATGGACTGGGGAAGATGTAAAGTGCCAAAACTGGAGCCTGAAGAAACACTTACATTTAAATATCAGGTGGATGGAAAGACTACCCAGAGACTGTTGAGAAAGGAGGAATAAAATCAGGAAGCCAGTGCAAAAGAAAGGCTCCTGGAATGGAGAGATGGTCTTTTATGCTAAATGTTGTGGATAAGTTAACTGAGGTGCTAATTGAGGGGAGAGTACAAGTGTGTATGAGAGAGAGACACATATGACTGCTCATAGTCTGCTTGTTTGGTGTATGTGTTTGTTTGTTTGACTTTAAATTTGATTATCAAAGATTTTAATGAGTTATTTCCTTGGGATAGATTCACAGCAGAGGGACGAGTTACTGGATCCCAGGGTTTAAGCATAGCATTTAGCTCATTTTTTTCTAGGTTGTATTACTAGGTTTAATGTTCACATGTTCACTCTTTTTGATTCAGGACAATGAAAAGTCTATAATATTTTACAGGCCTGGATGGCCAAGAGATCAGGTAAGGAAATCTCCTACCAAGCAGAATATAGAACTAGGCCTCTCTGTTTAGGGAAATCTTTTCCAAATTGATGTGGTCCAGTTACCATCCCTCCCCCACTTTTCATTTCCATACTCTGATTCTCTCATCCAGAGTACCAGAGTACAGGAACCATTATTCATGAGCTCATCTTGCATGAGGATTTGAATAAGCTCTTTGGAGAGAATGTCCTTGTCAATTCTGGCCACAGGCGCATATAGGCAAGTATGTGGTCAATATGGTGTTAACTCAAGGGTTAATGATCAAACTGAAGTGTAGAGTGAAGTTCTCTAAGCTTAAGATTGCTATTTTAGAGTTCAGGGACTGTTTACTGCTTCAAATGTGAAGGACCACCATTCACTGGAATTCTATTTAACATTCTTATAATGACTCAGCTTCAACTGCTAAATGAGTTAGTTTTAAAATAATGTACAGTCTTTTCCTCTGAACCTTTGTGGCTTGGAGGTAGCTAGACTCACTAACCAATGTGAATTTAGAGCTTGGAGATGGCTCAGTGTGAAGACCTGAGTTTGGATCCCTTGAACCCGTGTAAAGGTGGACACTGTAACCTCAGCCTTCCTCTGGTTTTATGGGAGGCACAGACAGGAGAATCCTCAAAAGTCAGTGTGTCAGCCCTAGCCTGACCAATGCAGTGGTGAACAGTGAGAGATCCTGCCTCAAACATGGTGGAAGGCAAGGACCAACACCCAAAGTTGTCTTCTGACCTCCACATGCATGCATCTGCACTCACACACAAGCACACACAGGCACACACACTTTTTTACAAAACAAGAAATACTATTTTAGCCACGGCTGGGTAAGAGATTTTGGTTACGCATCAAGGCCCTCAATTTTAGCCCTATTTCTTAGACATTCACCAAAACAACGTTTTGTTTCTTTTGTCATTAAGATAAAACTTGATTTACCTTCTTAGCCTCTACACAAATTAATTTCACAAGATGGACCTAGTTTCAGGTACCATAAACATTTAGTTCTACTGGGTTTTCTCTGTCTGCTGGAGAAACTGTAGGTTGAGTCTGAGTCACACACATTTTACTGCATCTCCCTTGGCATGACATTTATATACATTGGCACCTTCTCAGAATGAATTTGACTCTCTCTTTCCCTGTTCCAGAATTTTAGTTGGCACCTGGTGATTCCAAAACAGCTCAGTGCTCATTTTGGTTGGCTCTAGCCATCTCAAGCCCAACCAGATTCACTCTAAGAGGTTCCTGTCCCTTCTGGAAGGACATCATAGCTTTTATTCTTGGCTCCTGCATTCTAATAGCACCTCTTGCATGGATTATGCCAAAACAACACTTTGAGATATGCACCTATACCGTATGGCTTTTCTTGCTGCATTTCTGTTCTCTTTTTTATTGTAGGATCCGGAGACTCACCACTAGAAGACGATGGAGTTTGGTATTCACACACTAGATATAAAGGTGAATGCTTTGCTTCTTTGCTGACAAGGACTTGCTGATGCCAGGAGAATTTTCCTTTTTGCCCTGCAGAGCATATTAAAATAAAGTGACCAGATAGCATATTAAAGTTCTGATTGCCTGTCCTGGAAAAAGAACTAAAATAAATAAATAAATAAATAAATTATTGAATGAATGAATAAATAAATGCACATAGTATTGCATCTTTAAAAAAAGAAAGCAATGGGAAGAAAACAAAATGCATTTGGAGATCTCCAAAGTGCTGTCCTTCAGCCACCACTCATGGTCATTTTATTCTCCTAAGTTTCTTTGCTGCCCTGATTTCTGCCAAGGCAAGCTGTAGCTGATGAAAGTAAAAATCAAGCCCTGAGTTTGGACCATCTGGAGTAAAGCACCCAAGGCCAACTCGGAGTGAGAAGACTTGATTTTAATGAGCTTATCTTGCCATGCTCTTTTCTGAGCCCAGAATGGCTTTTTAAATGCTAAGTAAAATGTGTTGTTGCTCAAATGAAATTTAACTCAATGATAACTCCATCTTGACACATTTCTAGCATTCCACCCCCAGAAGGTATAATAAGAACCTTCTGTGCAGGCTCAGGTAAGTATATCCACAGGTATTTCTACTGCTCAAACACTTCTCTGATGGTCAGGGAGTTCTTGGCAAAATGAAGGAAAATTTAAAAGTTTTCTGTCTACAACTGTTTCCTTTTACAGAAGAGGAAACTTGTAAAAAAATTAGTTGCTAAAATTCCATTTTGTTCAAGAAATGTGTTCACACTCATGGAACAGGACACTCCCCCTAAGGTGTTGTGATGTTTGAGTTCTGAAGGGCTTGAGGTAGTTCTAATAAGCCTTTGGCTAAATACTGTTTTTCAACTGTTTTCCAAAGAAGTGCCAAATCTTTCTAAATAATGACTGGTGTCTTTAAAAAATCTTTCTATTCACCACCTCTATATATATACATAATGGACCCAGATCTTGATTTGGTTTGTGAATGCAAAATCAAATTGCTCTTAGAACTTCTTCTATCTTCACAGCCCCAGGAATTAACCAGTTCCAGCCAAACATAGACTTGTTAATCACATGTTTGCGGTAAGGAGATGCTCTGATTCATCCAAATTCTTAACTAACTGAGTGTTTCCAGAAAAGCTCCTTGTTTAGTTTTAAGTCCTTTGTTGAAAAAAAAATTCCTAAAACACATGCTTGCAGTGTTAATTAATTACTTTAATTAGCCTAGTCAAGATAATCCATCACAGGTGATTCTAGGTCCTCTCAAGATAAAAATCAATAAAAACCATCGCAGAGGTGAGTCTATTAATGTCCAGCCTCCTTCACTGTGTGTGGCACAAACAGATATAGACAATTAATGGTCTTAAGTAAAAGAAAAAAGTACATTTTAACTAATATAAATTGTGTTCCCAATATGTGTGTGTGTGTGTGTGTGTGTGTGTGTGTGTGTGTGTGTGTGTGTGTGATTTATTATGGTGCTGGAGCTGCAACCCAGGGTTGATTATTTTACTTGGAATATCATCATATACTCTCTATAGTTGAAGGAAAGGGGAAAGTGTGTAGAGATATGTCACTGTTGTCCCCTGTTTAGAGATGAAGTAACCAAGCTTTATGGAGAGTAGGAGACTTGCTCAGAGTCTCTCAGATGGCAGACCTTCCACTTGGATCTGAACAGATGTTGTGATCCCTACCCAGAGTTAGCTAGCAGTTCCTTATTAGTCTGCTACACCATGTTGCCACCCCATGGACTCCGTTTAACCAGAATGCTCCTCACAGTGCCCCACGATGGTGAAAAGGCTTTCCTGCAGAATTGATTTCGATTTCTACTTAGTAAACCCTGGCTTAACTGAAGCAGCACAAGAGCTTCCTTCTTTGAAACCTGTGTTAAACATTTTGTTAGCTTCCTTACTGCATGGTGCTTGCATGCACTTTAAATTTAAGTCATTCATTGACATTTCAGTTACCATCACTGCTGAATGGTTGAGTGGTCAAAATGTCTTCAAAACATTTGTCTAGTAAAATAATAAAAAATTCAGTTTCACAAACATGTGAAAATGAGCTTCCCGCCCCCATATTTTCACAACAGCATAGCTTTAGGGATGTATGAACAGTATTGCTAGGAGAATTTGAAGACTCAAAATAAGGAATAAATGTACTAATGGTATATCACACTGAAAATATGTGGATTTGTTATTAATGTCTATGCAGATCTTATATACACAGATCACAAATATATATAGTAAATACTGTTTCAAAAAGGAAATGTTCAAAGGAGGCTTGAAGGTCTTGTGTGAGCTTTATGTGTCTGTATCCACATGGTGGAAGCTAATCAGCTCTAAGGTAAGCCCTTAGGACATGACTTTTATCAAGTCTAGAGAGCGTTTCTTGAGTCCTGGGCTTAGGACCCACTTGCAGTGAAATGCAAATATCAAATGATGAAAGTAAGAGCAAAGGGAATGTAAAACTGCAAAAGTAAAAGAAAAAAGTAGTCTATCCTAAGACCTGAACAGGATCATTGCTTTACATGGCTGAGGAGTGAGCAGTCATAAACACATCCTTAGAAAAATAATCCCAGGAACATGGATCTGGGACTGTGCTCCTTGCTGGCCATATGATGGTGCACTTACCCCACTCACTGGCAGCTCAGGTGCTGATGGGAAGTGATGATTCAAGTGGTTATAGAGAAGTAGCTCTTCTATTCAGTATTATGGGCCCTCACAGTCTTGAAGAAACTTATTCCTTGTCCCTATACATTGTGAGAAATTGATGCACCGACCACTGTAAGAACTCTTCCACCAAGGATCTATCCATGCCCTTACATTGCAGAGGTCACCTTCCAAAGACATAGGAGAGACGTTCCAATTTTATTAGTGACATCCTAGGTATGTTCTGAGCAACTATGAGACCCAAATCAGAACATCCTGAAACTTTGACATCTGGATAACGTGTCATTCTCTTACCCACATGGGACATAACTGCAAACATCTATAAAGTGGGTTTGTTTTCCTTTGGGGAACACTTGTTCTGTGACTATAAATCTGTGACTATAAATCAGTTGCAAAAAGCAGATAGCTTAATTCAAATTAATAGACAGCAGTACTATGATTTTTAATAGAATTGCATATAGGTAGGCAGAAATCCTAATTAACCAATTATAAACCCAGTATACATTATATTTAAATGGCTAAAGAGTTCACAATAACATCAGTTAATCTAAAGAAATTGGTGTGTGTTGTTTGAGGCAATGCTAGAAGGAATAAGCATTTATTGAACATTTACTATTCGCTTTGTACTGTGCTAGTGGATAGGAATGCATTCTTAATTTATCCCATATAATAACCATAGGCCCTCACAGGGGTGAAGTAATTTTTTCAAGATTACACCACTGTTCATAAAGGATCTTGTATTCACATTCAGCTATGTCTTGACAAGTAGTACCATAACCATAATTTCCTTATCTAATGATATCTAATATATAAGGCACTATTGGAGTTCCAGAATCTGGACTACAGCCAACCTGGGAGTGTAAGAGTGAGAGGTTGCATTTTTCAATGATGTAACTTTTTATTGTTCCCGTCCTTTGTTTCTGCTCTCTATAGATGCCCCATGGTGCTCCCCCATCAAGGTGAAGTATGGGGATGTGTACTGCAGGGCCCCTCAAGGAGGATACTACAAAACAGCCCTGGGGACGAGGTGTGACATTCGGTGCCAGAAGGGTTATGAGCTTCAAGGCTCTTCCCAGCTCATCTGTCAGTCAAACAAGCGTTGGTCGGACAAGGTCATCTGTAAACGTGAGTAACCCAGCTCTGTCAAGTCATTCACTGACATTGCAGTTACCATCATTGCTGAACTATCAAAATATCTCCCAAAGATTCCTTTGCTTTGAGACAATGCTTTTTACTGTATAGTGCTTTTTAAAAAATCATATGTTGTGAGCAGAAGCCAGTGGATTTATTAGACAGGGTAGGGGTTCGAGGGATCCTTTCAGAAAGAAGAGGGTATTGCCCTCTCTCGGAAAAGGATGAAGAGACTTTTCCCCCAGCAAATCGGTGATGTCTGTTCAGTGAGTCTCAGGGTCCTGAAGATGTGCTAGTGACTTAGAAGTAAATACATGTCTCAGGCACAGAGACAGATGGACAGAGATGTAAACAGTGATATAGGAACAAGAAGGGCCCTATGCCAAGGATTCATGGTAGCAAATTAAATAAAAAGAAAATATAAATGGGGAAAAGAAGTGTTCTGAGGAGTGCAGCTTAGAGAAGCAGGGCAGAGTCACTGAGGATATAATACTTAGTTCATGTGAAGGAGTGGGTTTGAGGAAGACCAATATAGGGGTTGCATTCCAGGGGTGATGTCTTTAAACTGCCCAGGGGAGTCACTTATTTGTTGACTAGCACAGGAGGCAGATGAGCTAGTAGACACCAGAATTTCACCCAGAATTCCCTGTGGCCTTTACCAGTTCCAGGTTTTATCTGTACCCCGCCTCCCCATTCTGAGTGCTTTGCTCTTTTTTCTTAGTACTTGTATTTCAACCTTAGGCCTGGTGCATGCTGAACAATAATCTACCATCAAGTTATATTCCTAGCCTTCATTTTACTTTTTAAATTTTGAGCCAGGATCTCAAAAAATTGAACAAGCTGACCTGAATTCACTCTATAGCCCATGCTGGCTTTGAAGTTTCTGTCCTGCCTGGATAGAATTGTTTGGAAACAGAGGTTTAGGGACACAATTTATTTGGGGATAGAGAAGTTTATTAAGGGCTCAGAGAGGGGTGGCTCAAGGTGTGGGGAGAATCATTTTGGGGGAGTGGGAATCAAGAGAAACAACCAGAGGAATGATGGATGACAGAGCATTGACAAGCACCCAGAAGCCTCAGTGGTCTGCCACTGCTTGAAGCTGGCATTGGGCAAGTGTCAGCAAAAACCTGAAGCCCATAGGAAGGGAGCAGGATTTGGATTCCTGGGCCCAGCTTCTGGGGGGGGGGCTGTCCTGAGCCAGTGGCTCTGGCCTGGATGAGAGGGAAGAGGACTGGTAGGAAGGAGGCACTGAAACTGAGAGAGGGAGCGGGAGGAGAGAGAGGCTGGGAAAGAGAGAGACATAGGAGATGTACTTTATTTCCGGTCATGGCTGTTGGACACACACACACACATACAGAGACAGAGAGAGAGAGAGAGAGAGAGAGAGAGAGAGAGAGAGAGAGAGAGAGAGAGAGAGAGAGAGAAAAGATACATTGGGAGGCTGAGATGTAGAAAGATAAAGGAAAGAGACAGAGATACAGGAGATATAGGATACACACCTTATTTCAGGAGAGACCTAGAGAGAGTGAGAGAGAGAGAGGAGAGAGAAACATCAGTAAACACGAAGGAACCCTGGAATACAAGAGAATGAATCATAGCTGAGAGGAAATAAGTGGTGTCATGCATAAGTGTTCCATAAAAGGAGGGTCACTAGCACTAATCCAGGACCAAAGGGTGACTACACCAATCACAGAGATGCCAAGTCATGCACAAAAGATAATAAGCTAGCAATTTTCTAAAGGCTAATAGAATCCAGAGGTAATTTTGGCTCTGGACCACCTGTAATATTTAACTTTCCACAATTACTTCAGTCCATCTTTGATTTGCTAGTAACATGGGTATGGCTTTTGGGAGTCTTATCTTTTGGTTCCCCATTTGCAAATGTCACATTGCAATTTGTGTATAGGGCAGGCGGTGGTCCCACACTGCCACAAAGCTTTCTCCTAGAGTCTGTAATAGATTTTTTGTGACAAAAATTTGACAGGATTTTTGCTGAATAGACAGGAACTATCTCTCTTCAGGAGAGTTAGTTAGCAGAACTGGATCTTGTTAAATCTATTAGCCATTATGATCGGGCATCTTCATATAAATAGAAATAATTTTGTATGTGACCTGACATTTACATGTAACATTTAATAAGAGCATTATATCTAAGGTTGAAAATTGTAACTAGAATAGGCAGTATGTGACAAAATAGTGAATCTGTAGAAAGGGTCAAAGCAATTTTTAGTTTTTAGTTTGGATATGAGTTAACTTTAACTGAAATTTCTGGAAATATGAATATCTGGTTTTGATAAAGTAGGAAGTATAGGGACTAGCATTTAAGCCAAAGTTTTCTACTTACTTGGTACAGGGTAAATATCTTACATTTATAAGAACTAGTGAAAGAATATCAGACTGGAAAAGATAAAAGTTTTGATTAATTTTAACATTTTTATTGTCAGTTGTTTAGCCATAGTAAACGTGAAATTTGTATAATTAGGCCCAATTTGTGTATTACAATAATTTTTGTCAGATAAAAAAGTTTTACCTAGTATGAAACCATATGAGATAAGAGCAGTATCTAAGCATAGAGAATCAGGTGTTCTATCAAACAAATAACAGACTTACCCAATGGAAAAACATGCAAACAGCATTTAGTTAAAAATTAACTACAGGGTATTAGAGGTTTCAGTTTGCAACAGAAGGAAACATAAAATCTTTGTAAGTCATTATTTTAAACATTGGTAAAAAGCAGTACAACATTGAATAAACCTCATTGTTGTAAGTAGATAAGCAGATGTTATATCAAACAAAATGAAGGCTGAATCTAATGGAAAACATGTAAATTTAAAATTCTTGCTTGTTAACCATTTTAGAAACATCAGCAAAAGCATAGCAATAGTTAGGAGGAGTTCTGTTGTGGCAAACAGAGAATTGGGTATTTTTTAAACATTATAAGAGAAGAATCATATTTAGTAAAATTTTAATTTTTGATTTTAGGAATTTCATAACCTCTAATAGTATAATTATGTCATATTGATTCAATCCTTTGATCTAAACACTTATTTAACCTTTTCCTCTGTAAATATATATCCTCTCCTTTATATATGCAGGACCAATCCTCTGGTTAGGAAACAGTTTCTTCCCTTTTTAACATTACCATGGCAAAAGGAAATTGGGTCAGTGCGTTACTGACCTGTAAGTCTAATATCTTCCTGGACATATATCATTCCCCCTTCAAAAGTTGAGACCCCCCAAATTTATTTAGGAAAAGAAAGTTAACTTGTTCTAGATGCTTCAGTCTGGAGTTGAACCAAAAGGGGTTGTTTACTTTTAGGGGGGAAGGTTTCTTTACTCTTGTTGGCTTTTAGGTCTTGAGAGATAATCAAAGGGGCACCTGAAGGTCAGTTATATTAGTCTTGTATTTTTGACTTTTATGTAGTATTTAAATAAAGCTTAAATAATAAAAACTCAAATTGATTAAAATATTATTTATATCTTTATTAATTATAACCCAGGAAGATATCGTTGAAAACACTTTAAAATGAAAATTTTAAATTGAAAGCATGTAACAGCCATAAGGCAGAGTAAAAAAAGACCTTTGAAATGAAAGCTTACAATAGGAAGCATCTATATTATATTTAGACATTATAAATAAAGCTTAGTAACATTGAGACATCTTATCAGTAGATTTAAATTACAATTTAGGACTAGAGAGATGGCTCTCAGATGTTAAGGCACTTGCCTGAAAAGCCTAGGACCCAGGTTTGATTCCCCAGTACCCACATAAAGCCAGATGCACAAAGTGGCACATGTACCAGAAGTCCTTTTGCAGTGGCTTGATGCCCTGGTGTACCCATTCTCTCTGTCTCTCTCTTCTTGAAAAATAAATGAATAAAAATATTTTAAGTTTATACTCCCTATCCTATGGACAGATTCAGAATGTGCACCAAAGAAGTACCCCCAGTGGGTAGGGGACAGAGTGGAGGGAAACAGACACATTCACAAGATTTGCTCATACAATGTATTTCATAATAAAATGTAATTCATAATAAAGATATTTTTAAATATTTTAAGTAAATTACAATTTATTAGGGAGTTAGTAAGCACCTAGAAATTGTTAGCAAAGGCAATCAAAAGCAGAATGACATCTTGGCATCTGTTTTAAAGCAGTTTTTGTTAATCAAGGAAAGCTAGAGACAAATCAGACTGTGGACCAATCCTTTCAGATGACAGCAAGTGCCCTGAGCATGAGGCTATATCCTAGAGGAGGCATCATGTCTTCATAGTTAATTTATTTACATTTGAACAACAGAAGCTTTTAGAGATATCAGAATAGGGATTTATTAAGGTTGCTTTGCTTACATATATTCATAGAAGTAAAGCAGTACCTGGTTAGTGATAAACTTTGATAAATTTGTTAGAGAGAGAGAGGAGCATAGCATGAGGCTATATCCCAGTTGATAAAGGAAATTCAATGTCAATATAATATTTGGTAATATAAGAATAAGATAAAATTTTACATGAAATAAATCTTGCACGAAGTATTTGTATATTAATGAAATAATTGACCCTTACTGCACATTATTCAGAGGTATTTACACTAACATAGACAAAGTGTATTAATAGTACTGTGTCATTAATAACCCAAATCAATTATTTGTTAAAGATTTAAGACATTTTAAAACCATCTATTTAATAAACCAATATTAACTATTTGTTAACGATTTTAAGTCATTGTAATAAGCATTTGAAATCACCTAATTAATAAGTCCAAATAATATCATCTGAAAACCTTGACCTTTTAATTGAATCTGTAATGAAATTTAAGGAGTGCAGAAATTATTTTGAAATTCAGCAGTATCTTAAAATACATCTAGGTGCACATTTTAAAAAAGAATAAGATTAGAACATTCAATGGTCATAGATTTAATTAAGTACTTGTTAAGCACGAAACACATAGAACATGAACACATGACAGTGGCTGGCCAGCTTAAGACATATAACAGGAACATGTAGTAGAGACAGGAAAGTGTTTTTTTTAATTCCAGTTACATTGTAAATCAAAAGAAATTTAATATTATGATTTATAATATAATATCATAATTTACAGTTTAACATTATAAATCAAAATCTAATTTAATATTTTAAATTTATGTCCAGATGCATTTATAAGCCAATGTAGAGAAATATCTGTGGCTTTCAAATTTTTTGGAGTCTTAAAATCAGGCATCAAGCAGTCTAATTTTTGAAGGACACCTTTTGCATTTTTCTCCTATAACAAGAATGATTGGTGGCCGTTCTTTTGACCTTTGGATCATCCCATAGCCTTCTGGGGGTAAGAGGCCATGCACTGTCATGGGCAGATTCACCTGTCAGTGTTGGTGTGGCCCACAGTATCACAGACTCATTGTGGCATGGAGCTTTGAGAGTGGACTTTAGCACTGAATTAGTCAGTTTTGGATTAAAATGTCATGAAGTTTGGACAGGGAGAGTAAGGAGGTCTTGGAAGGGAGGCAGATTGCCATGTTGCCATTGCACTATGTGAGGAGTGTCCAAGGAACCAATTGTGGGCCCTAACCTTTGGATTATCCAACTCAAGGGCTATATCTGAGGAAATTAGCTCTGACAAATTGATTAGATAGAGAAAGGTGAGGCTGGCCAGCATCCCAGCAAACTCTCCACATCTCCTAAGAGCGCAACTCTGGAACACACACACAAACCCTGGGTGGAAATCACAAGTCCCAAAATTTCTGCTGGATTTGGGTAAACATCTGGAGGAAAGTATCCAACTGGGCAATGATATTTCCAAAACAGGAATGAGGGTTGGGGCAGGCAGCAGATGTTCCTGGCAAATCTAGATCAATTTACTATGGAAAAAAGTTATAGGTGGGCAGGGAATGATAGCTACAGTGGCAGAGGCAGGAAAGTAGAGATTAAAGGAGAGAGCCCAAGGAGGTTGGCTCTATTCCAGTAAGGCCAGCATTATGTTGGAATTGTTCAGAAAGGCGCGATTTATTTGGGGGTAGTGAAGTTTATTTATTAGCAACTCAAATTGGGGTGCTTCAAGTGAGATCATTTTGGGAGGGTAGGAACAAAAAGAAAATAAAAAAAATCAGCCAGAGGAGGGTTTGAGAGATAGCTTAATGGTTAAGAAACTTGCTTGCAAAGTTTGATGGCCTGGGTTCAATTCCCTAGTACTCACATGAAGCCAGATGCACAAAGTGGCACCTCTTTCGCAGCTACAAGAGGCCCTGGTGCACCCATTCCCTCTCTCCATACCCCATTTTTCTCTCCGAAACCTTGCAAATAAATAAAAATATTAAAAATGGCCAGAGGAATGGTGGGTTACAGGAGCCCAGAAAGGCACGCAGAAGCCACAGGGCATGCCACTGCATATAGCTGGCACTGGACAGGTGTTAGCAAAATCCTAGGGCAGATTAAAGAGGGAGAAGGATTTGGATTCCTGGCCCCAGCAACAGCAGCTGCTGTGGGGGGCTGTCCTGAGCCACTGTGTGGCCTGAGTGAGAGGAAAGGGGACTGATAGTAAGGAAGCACTGAAACTGAGAGAGGGAGAGGGAAGAGAGAAGGGAAGAAAAGGGAGAGACAAAGAGACACAGAAGTAACACAAGGGTACAGAGCAGAACTGGAGAAAGTTTCAGGACAGAGCAGGAAATAGAAAGAGAGAGAGACAATGCTGAGACAGAGACAGGGGAAGAAACAGAGACAGAACACCACAAAATACAAAACATGCATCTTATTTCAAGAAAGTGTGGGAAAAAGATGAGAGGCATCTAAAGAGGCTTTTATGTCCATCCCCTTGGGAAAGGAGGATGGCCTTGGGAGACATGTGGAGGTGTGTAAACAGAGGCTGGTGTTCAGGTGCCAAGTTGGCTAGATCTCCCATTGAGTGAGACCTTTGAAGAACTCAATTTTGGCCAAGTGGGAGCAGGAGGGGACTTTGAGACCCTAACAATAAATAGCTAGGATTATAGACCTATGGTGTCAAGCCCAAGTATACTTGTATCTTTAATCTTCTCTGAAGAAAGGAAAGTGCTGTTTTGGAGAATTGGCCCTTCCTCTTCCTCTTCTTTTTCACTTTTGGTGCTTTAGGAATCCTGCTTTAGTCTCCTGAATCTTGGGATTATAGTTTTCTTATATCTTCTGCCATGGGCAGTTATGTCCAATGACTAAGTGGTAAGGAACTGACAAAGGCTGAATTCCTGGCCTGGAGGCATCAAGACTGGAAGAGGCCATCAGACCTCCCCTGGAGGAGCAGGCTCTGGCTAACTGTGCCGGTTATCATATCTTTCTTGGCACCTTTCTCTTCCCTGCCAATTTTCTCCACCCCACTGGACTCTACTGGAAACACTTTCTTACTAAATCATTGGCACATAAACCCCTATCTCAGGGCCTCAGGGTTTGTCTCTAAGGAACACAGTCAGAGACAGTGGCTTGGCTCAAATGTCAATGTAAGCCAGTCTGATGTGACGCTTAGTCCCTTCTATGTGAAAAGCAATCAGTCATTGTTTAATCCCATATATTCAATTAACTTTTCACTTCATGGTTTTAGAATTTCTAGATTCTGAGATATGGGCAAATTAATTAATTAATTAAATAAATAAATAAGAAATGCTTAGCAACTGATTTTCTCTTTTTCAGAAAAGCGATGTCCTACTCTTACTATGCCGGTAAATGGAGGGTTTAAGTGCATAGATGGTGCTTACTTTAACTCTCAGTGTGAATATTACTGCTCACCAGGATATACGTTGAAAGGGGAACGGACAGTTACATGTATGGACAATAAGGCCTGGAGTGGCCGGCCAGCCTCCTGTGTGGGTAAGACATGTCACAGCCCTCAAGAAGTATGTATGTGTTTTGGAAGGATCAGGGGATGTTTGTTCATAGAGTAGATTGTAAAGGTAGCACCAGTATTTCACATGTGAAGACTAGACACCCAGCTTTGCTTTTTTCCAAATATTATTTATTAATTTAAAATAGAAAAATGGAAAGAGTTGGAGGAGGGGGAGAGAGGGTATGTGCACAGCAGGGCCTCCTGCCATTGCAAAGGAACTTTAGAATCATGTACCACTTTGT
The DNA here is from genome assembly GCA_004024765.1 of Zapus hudsonius. Classification (NCBI taxonomy): domain Eukaryota; kingdom Metazoa; phylum Chordata; class Mammalia; order Rodentia; family Dipodidae; genus Zapus; species Zapus hudsonius. Next base: position 14,150 of record PVHP010017405.1, on the reverse strand, counting down.
GCATCTGACTTTACATGGGTAGGTACTGGGGAACCAAACCTAGGCTGTCAGACTTTGCAAGCAAGCACCATCAACCACTGACCCATCTCCTCGGACCCAGCTTTCATTACCTCTCTTCATCCCTGGTTCCCTGGCCCAATCCTAGCCCTAAACTCAGTCTCTATCTTAGAACCGATTTCAATGACAATAGTTTTCATGTGTTTCTTATCTCATTCTTGGCCTGCTTTTGAGGCATCTTGCCAGCTAGCAGAGATATGATGTGTTCCTGCTGATTTAGTTCAGGGTCTACCTAGTAGTAGTGAGCAGTTATTTTCAGGGAGCTTTCTGCAGGGAGCACATATGTGTCTTTCAGCTGAAAGATACAGTATCTTAGTTGATGACTACTGGTCAATAAGCACTCAGTTCGCTCAGCTAGATGGGCTTGGGGTTTTACTATGGGTTTGCTGGGCAGTGAGTGGGTCTCATTGGTTTGCTTATGGGAGGGGCAGCAAGAGCAAGATCTCAGGAATTGACTGGAAATGCAAATTCTCTATCTGCTGAATTTAAAATTTTTGGAGGATACTAGGCTATCCATGGTCCCCTGTCACAAGGACTGATCCAGATGACCCATGGAGGAGGATATCCAGCTGATTGGGGATGGGGGAGGGAGGCATTGGGGAATTGGGGATAACAACTCATTGTTTGCCCACTAAATAATGTAACCCATTATGGACAAAAAAAATAATTAAAAGGGGAAAAAAAACTTTGGAGGCAAGGCCAAAAACATTTCACTTTCATGGTGTTCCAGGGATACTCAATTATTTAGAGAATACAGTGACCTCGGGCTGCTTCTTAAATTATACAGTGCCTGGGAATTGTCCAGGGGACCTTGGGGAAAATGCAAATTTGATCTCAGCAGGTCTAGAGGACAGGCTTGGAATTCTGCTAGACCATTCTATAAGACAAGATTTCTGAATCTTGGTACAATGAGCACTTGGTCCTGCTAATTTTTTGTTGTGGGCTCTTATCCTTTCTACTCCTAGGATTTTTTTAAAATATATATTTATTGTCCATAATGAGTTACATTATTTAGTGGGCAAACAATGTGTTGTTATCCCGAATTCCCCAATTCCCCCCTCCCCATCCCTGCTCATAGGATTTTTTTAACAGCATTCTTAGCTTTTAATCACTAAGTGCCAGAAACACTGGCCCAGTTGTGACCATCAGAAATATCTCCAGATATTTTCAAATGACTCTGGTAATAAAAACCACTCACAGATTGAGAAACACTGATCTAGGGCCAGTGGATCCCCATCCTAGCTACTTGATATCATGACTTGGGTATTTTGAGTGCCAACCATTCCTGGGTCAAACTCTAGAGATTTTGATTCAGGTAACCTGACGTGGCATAGCTGGAAGATGCCAATGAAGTTCAGATGGTTTTCCAACCATGGTCCCTTAGGCCAGCAGCATCAGCAACACCAAAAATCTAGTGAGAAATTAAAATTCTCAGCCCTACACTAGACAGTCTTGGTTAGAAACTCTGGCCAGGAATGTGTTTTTGTAGGAGCAATCCAAGGTAATTTTGATTCAAGCTGAAATTTGAGAACATTCCCTGAAAGGTCAAATTTGGGAAGATTGGTATCTTCATTCTAAAAGTATTGTGCTTGGATCAAAAGCATCACTACCAGAAGAAAGATTGTTGGAAATTAGAGTCTTGGATTGCACCCCAGACCTAGAAAATAAAAATCTACATTTGGATTTAGGTATCCCCTCCAGATGTATCCCACTTTTTGACATTGTGATACTACATTGTCATCTTCAAAGTACACAGGAAAACTGTATGAGCTGTACACAAGTATCACAGAAAAAGTATCATAACTTTACAATTGATTTTGTATTCAGCCACATTCATAGCTATCCTTAGGCACACGTGGCAACATGTAACCCATGCACTACAGGTTGCACATGTTTGTTTGAGGCACACTGCCATAGGGTAGTGGTTTTCATCATTGTCTTCCATTGGTCTCTGAATCTCTAGCACTGGTATGGTTTTTGTTTGTTTGTTTGTTTGTTTTTATTTTTTGAAACTCTTATCCAAGTGATTGAGAACCACTGTTCCAAAGGCTTATTTACTCATAATCTATTAGAGCTGCCAGATCCTATTCTTAGAGAACATTCAATCCCAATCTACATTCTATGGATGAGACCAGAGAGGTCATTTGACATGCTTGAGATTACACAGAGCTACACCTAAAATTCTGACTCTAGGCTCTTAGGCCTAAAATTGTTGAATCTAGGGATTGTTATGTCCCTAGGGTAATATGATGATTAAGTTTTGTTGTAAACGTGACCTGTTAGCAATCCACAGTAATATTGAGTGTTGTGTAGCAGATTTCCTCCAAACTGAAGAGAGAAAGGAGGCATAGGGAATTCAGGAAGTCATGTTAGCTAGAAACAAAACATCCCTTCCTGGGAGGGCATTACAGGAAGGTAATTCCAAAGACACAGGAAGTCAACACATCTGGGAAAGGATTGCATGACTCCACTCTAAGGCTATATAAAAGGGAAGAAAATCTCTCTCTCCTACTGCCTGACTGCTGGTACTTCTTGGAACTTGGATGAGCATTCATCCTGCTCATCTGTCCCTTTGTCAGCATTGGAACGAAGTTTTCTCAGCCTTCCAGCCTGGACTGAAGACCAGCAGCTCTCCAGGAAGCCTTTAGGCCTTCAGTGCTGGATTGGGGTTGCTGAGGCATCCAGACATGTGAATTGAGCAGCTACTGTTTCCTTGACTCTTGGGCTTGCAGACTGCTATTATGGTACTGCCATGAGCTAATCCAATAAATCCTCTTTTTTTTAAATCAATATTTTTATTGTCCAAATTAGATATATTTTATTATAAAATTTATGCTGGTATCCCCGATTCCCTCCTCCGTGTCCCCAATCCACTGGGTATGTTCCTTGGTGGGCATACTGGATACCATGGGGTAGAAGGTTATGGATAGCACAACAGGCATCCAGGTTTCCCACACACATGTGTGTTGTTGCTGAGGGGGGCAATGTCTCTGGATATTCTCCCTCACCATAACTCTTACACTCTTCCCACCCCCTCTTTTGCTCAGTTCCTTGAGTCAAGGTGGGTGGGATTTTAGACTGCTTTATTGTTGAGATCTTTATGGCCTTTGTACTTCTGCTTTAAGTTGTGTTGGAAATTGTATCTGACACGCTGACTTATCCTGGATTGACTGATTAGCTGTTCTTGAAACGAAGCAAAAGGGGGAGAAATAATCTCTATTCCTTTATGTTGGAAGGAGCAGAGGTGATGGAGTTGGAGAGGTGAAGCTCAAAAGTCTTTCTGCTAAGCAAGCTTTGGCAGAACACTCTAGGGACATACTGTTCAGATTTCCACATTGTACACAACAATGGAAAGAAAATGCTGATTGTTCTCAAAAACCAAAAAGCATGTCAAAAGCTAGACCAGATGGTCCTGGAACTTTTCCAGTGGGAGAAAGAAGTAACTAAGAAATAAACCCCATTTCAGGCGAGTTATCTTACCGTTTGTCAGGACAAGGTTCAAGTATATTTGGAGGGGATGGGAGTAGTGCATGCAATTAGGTAGAAGTGGGAAAGGGGGCAAAGGAAGTAACAAGAAGCTTAAATAATGCAAATAGGCAACAATTTCTCTGACTTGGTGACAGAAAAGCTGGAGTTTGTCCCCAGTGAATTTTACTCCAAAGGTATCATTTGTTCTTTGGCTCTAACTGTATTATATTAGTTGAGTAAGTGTGTTTGTGTGTTGGCAGGAAGAGGGCTCCTTGAGCATAATTCAGAGCCTCAGCCTATTTTAGGAGTTGACACATGGGGCCTGAGTAGTTCCCAGGTTTCCACACAGCCTTCAACAGTGCATCTTGGCCAGAGCTATGCTGAGTACTGAGAAAATTGACCCAGTTCTCTCCCAAACTGGGAGGGAAGATGGTGACTCTGAGGTGATCAGTTCTGAGGTTTGACTAATTTGTAAGTGCCAGAGTTAAAATTAATTCTCTTATTCAAACTAATCTCTGGCCTTGGGCTCAAATTTATGGTTATTTTAGAACAAATAGGGGAATAAGAGGAGAAAACATACTGAAAATTATAGGAGGGTAAAGTACTTAAGAAGCATTGCATCAGTTGTATCCATTAACAAAACACCTAGTAACCAGTATAGTTTTGATTGGAAATTTTTCTTTCTTTCTTTCAAGTTTTAGTTAATTTTGGTTCCATAGAACAATAGACATCTGGAATTACAAATTCTCACTTTGATACCATATATTAAGTAGATACATGATCTCTAGTGTATATCAAAACAACTTCCTATTATGAAATGAAAAAAAAATTAAAAATAATTTTTAAACCATGGGCAAAGGAAACCTAGTAAATGTCTTTTGACATAGAGTACTGATTTAATTGTTTTTAAAAAGGACAATGTACAAACCAATTTGATTGTTGGCATTCCTTGCTTCTCTCCCTTTTTTTATTTTCCACAGAGTAGAATAGCAGGATTGATTAACACAAATGAAATTCTGGGAAAAAATACATCTCTGCTACTTAAAACATGCAAATTCATGGCAGACTTCTTCCTTCCCAACTATCTGATGGCTTGGTCTACCCACTGACCCATAAAATGTTTGCTGGGACCCACTGCATTATTCAGTTTATGATACATCAGTGGGCCTAAGGATTAATGTACCCAGAATGCATTCAGTGCATTATTATAGATGATCTTACATTATGATATTTTCCTGGACTTGCAAATCAGGAATCTAATTTCAGTTTAAAACCACCTGATTGATGGACGTACTGATCCAATTTTTTCCTTATACAATTTTCCAGTATAGACTGAACGGTTAAACTTTCAGTGGTCCATTCAAATATATTTAAAAATTAGTTGTATATATTAATTATGCTCACTGTTCCCCTTTTTGTTTATTTTGTCATTTCTGGAAACTTCTTTGAAATCTTACTGTGACAAGTAAATGGAACCTCTTCCCAGGATCATGCACAGGGATTACACTCTGGCTAGAGTAAGCAAACATTGGGCCAGTTTTCCATGGCAAGGCTTGCTCTACCTTTGGTACTCTTTCAGTTCATGTGCCCCCATATAATAGATGCTTCTGGCTTTCATCACCACTGTCAAATTCCATAATTGTCTCACTAATCTATAGTTGCAAAAGAGACGTCTCAAAACTCAGTGATTTCAAACAACTGTGGTATTATGAAAAGATACTGTGGGTTGGGAATTTGGACAGGGCTCCGATTGGCTCATCACTGTCATTCATTATAATGGGTAAAGTGATTATTGGCTTCCCTCACATGTCAGGAAATTAAGTTTGAGGAAATTATACAGGCTAGTGTCTTACCTATTATAGTATCTTTCTTACCTAGCGTCTTCCTTCTCCCCCATCCCCTTCTTTCTCCTCTCTTCTGTTCTTTTCTATCTTCTTCCTTATCTTCCCTTTTCAACACACACACACACACACACACACACACACACACACACACACACACACACTACATATTCTCAAGTCAATTGTATCCTTTAGATGGAATCTGGCTTTCAAACTAGTAAAGACTGAAAATTTAAGACTCTCAAGAAGCCTAGCTCTAAGAAAGGCATAGGACCATTTCCCTTGCTTTTTACTGTTAGTTGTTGGTCATGATAATGTCCTTCTGAATCACTTTCTTATTTCTACCTCCTGTCTTGTTAAATGTGATCAGGATTCCCTGGGTAAATATTTCTGCTGCCGTACTAGATACATCATAGTATATTTGTTTCTCATAGTTTCTTTTTTAACAAAAATAGTTTTTTAATATTTTATTTATTTACTTGCAAGCAGAGAGCAGAGGAGAGAGAGAGAGAGAGAGAGAGAGAGAGAGAGAGAGAGAGAGAGAGAGAGAGAGAGAGAGAGAGAGAATGGGCCTGCTACCAACTAACTGCAGATGAATGTGCCACTTTGTGTATCAGGCTTATGTAGGTACTAGGAAATCAAACTCAGGTTGTTAGGCTTTGCAGGCAATTGTATTAACTACTGAGAAATCTCCCCAGCCTTGCTTCTCGTATTTTCTATGCAGAGAGGAAAATGGAACACAGAGAAGGGAGATGATTGTCAGATGTCTCCAATGAATGGGACATTTTTCTAAGCAGAGAACAGGATTTCAAAAAACAAAACTGGGCCTGCAGGAATTTGGATTCATCAGAGAATAGTAATTATGTTTCTATAGAAATGTTCTCTATTTCATTCATGGAAATTTATAATAATTTGTAAAAAGCTATGGTGGCAATGGGAATAATAAGCTTAGGTCTCTGGAGCATCCAAATGATGAGCTGGCCAGCTGGTCTCATGTGAAGAGAGAGAGAGCAGCTATTTGAGGATGCATTAGAATCCATTTCTGCTGCTGTTCTTCAGGAGTTTATGGGGAAGCTGTGGAAGGCATTCTCAAAAAACATACGTGTGTAAAAGGGCTGTCCAAAAAAATCAGGTCAACAACAGACACACAGAAGTATTTGACTTATTAGGATACATTTAAAATATGTAATGGTGTCTTAATATCCCAGACAACTAAGAGATTCATAAGGAGGAAATGCTTACCTATATATATGAGGATACTAATAATATTACTTATTTATTAACTTAGCACTTAACATTAGATGTTGTGAAAATTCAAAAAAATGAGGCAGAGATAGTACTTAGGGTGGGCTAGACACATAGGAGGGGTTCATAAAATGTTATCTATTATTTAGAGGGAGTTATTTATTCTTGTTACATCTTTGAAAGAACTCTACTTCTAACAAACTAGGCCACTTTGAACTGGCTATTGTTAGGAAGACACAAGTTGGATGTGGTAAGCTCTGAGACTCTTCCACACATAAGCTACTTTGGAGTGTGTTTTCTCAAACTGTCAGTAAATCTAGTAGATTCTGAAAGAAATTGATAGTGCATCATCTAAATGTTTTATTTACCTGCCAAGAAAAATAATATATTACTCCAAGAAAATATTAAAATATGATGTAATTTGATAAGGAAATTTGTATTCTGTTCTCAAATTCTCTTTTATTCTTTTAATGTTATATATATATGTATATATATATACATATATATTGAACTCATGTCAATATTCCTATCTCAGTGTGCACTACAACCCCTGGTTTTTTATATATGCAATTACCAGCTAGATCTGGCCACCAGGCAGCAGAAATTATATATTTGTCTTTCTCATTCCCCCGAAGCTTTGTAATGTTCATTTGAATCATAAAATATATATTCTATCACCTACATAGTAAAAACCTGGATTATTTTTAAAATCCTAATAACTGAAAATGACACTTCAACTTGATTTAAAGTATATTTCACTTTATCATAATCTCATATACCTCATTTTATCATTCTAACAGGCATCTTTTTCATATTTTAATATCCCTGAAATGGAGATACACCTCACAATTAGTAGGGGACTTAGATTCAATAAAATACAGGAGTTATTTACATGAAGCTGATACAGAGAGACAATTTGCTTCTTTTTATCAGCTTCATAATGAATTGTTTATATAAGGTTTCAGTAGTGCCTTGTTTTGCCTCTTTAAATTATGATATGCACAAAGAGTCTTTCCAATGCAGTGCACCTGAAGTTTTGATTTGTATAACTGTTTTGGTCCTAACTTTTTTAAGAACAATGAATTTGTAACACTTCGGCTATTGTTCTTATGCATCCTTACATCAAGTTTGTCAACTCATGTCAATCAAGATGAATGATTATGAAATTCTAGATTTCTAAACTATATGTATTAGTATTAAAAGAGTAAATGAATTCTGCTTTAAAAGTTTATATAGTAGTGATTCAATTCGTAAGGCTTTAAATTCACAATCTGTTGAAGGATGATGTAGAATGAAAGTGAATTTGGATAGCTAAAGGTAAAACAGTTTAAAATATAACCACAGTCATTCAATCAACACAGGATAGGCCATTGAAACAGAAACCAAGGATTTTCGACACAAGGACCTCTAAGCTCGCAACATTAAAGCAGCCTTATTACTCACCCACCACGACTCAGGGAACTGAGCGGAAGAGGGGGCGGAAAGATTGTGAGAGCCGTGGTGGGGGAGACTGTCCGGAGGCATGGCACCCATCAGTAACAACACACTTGGGCCAGGAAGACTGGGATGAGTACTAAGA
>PVHP010017404.1:0-34428 GCA_004024765.1 Zapus hudsonius | reverse complement strand
TTGAACTCAATACTTAGCCAAAGATCAACTTGAACTTTTAATCCTTATACTTCCATCTCCAGAGTACTGGGGTTACAGGTATGTGTCACCATACCTGGTTTATGCAGTACTGGGAATGGAACCCAGGGTTTTGTATATGCTAAGCAAGAACTCTGCCAAGTGAGCTATAGGCCCAGCCGCTTCCTTTCTCTTCCTTGTATTAAATCCTTCACCTTTACTTGTCTCCAGGCTGGGAGATGGCCCAGTGGCTAACACACTTGCCATACAAGTGTGAGTAACAGCTGGGATCTCCAGATTCTACATCAAGTCAGATGCTGTGATGGGCATTTATCATGGGAGTGTGCTCAGGGCAGGAAGGGAGGTGGAGGCAGAAGAATCACCAGGAAACTTTGCAGGCCAGCTAGTTTGGAGAACACAAAGATGAACAATGAAATGTGTGATACTGTCTCAAACAAGACAAGGACCAATACCCGAAGTTGTCCTCTGACCTCCACTCACATGCATGGCACAAGTGTACACACACACACACACACACACACACACACACACACACACACAGAGTGCGCCAGGGCCTCCAGCCGCTGCAAACAAACTCCAGACGCACGCTCCACTTTGTGCATCTGGCTTTACGTGGGTACTGGGTGGATCGAGCCTCTGAGCCATCTCTCCAGGCCCCCTTGCCATACTTTCAATTCTTGGTACAATGGGCTTTCAAATAATTGAATGAATTTATGAACAAAGAACTGAATGAGTTGCAGGTAGCATTGCACATCAACTCTGAGTTTATGAGAACAGGTCCAAAAGTGTGAAATTCTGGCGACTCCATAATTTTGATTGCTTTTGAAGCAATAACCAATTAGACGATGAGCGCACCTGGAAAGAAAGCCTCCTTAGCCAGTCTCCGCAGGGCGGGAGGCGGGGCCTGAGCCCGCCTCGACCACGCCCCCTAACGTTGACATCTATTCCGCCGATAGACCCGCCTCGTCGGTGCAGCTCGCAACTCTGATTGGTGACTCTGCTAATCCGTCTGAGCACCTCGACGACCATTGGATGAACTTCTGAACCCGGCTGCGCACTTCCTGGAGTTGGGAACGCGGAGCGGACGTACGCTGGCCGCCATTGAGCCGCGGGGGAAGCTGGTTGCCTGCGTGAGGGGCCGCTGGGTGGGTGTCCGGGGCTTCAGGCCTGGGTGGCGGGGAGGAAGGCGTGGTGGGATCGGGCTGAGCGGTGTGAGGGGTCGGGTCGGAGCGGGACGGGATCCCCGAGCTCCGCGGGGCTGCAGTGCAGGCCTGGGCGCGTGCCTCTGGCGGGCCTCGCTGGTGCATTTGTTTTCTCTCCTGCCTCTTAGATCCTCCCGGCATGGCCGGTGTATTTCCGTACCGAGGGCCGGGTAACCCGGTACCTGGCCCTCTAGCCCCGCTGCCGGACTACATGTCGGAGGAAAAGCTGCAGGAGAAAGGTGAGTCGGGATAGATGGAGAGCGCGCGCGGCGGGGTGCGCCTCTGCGCAGGCGCGGTTCCCCGCCTCCCTCTGGGCTGGTCCTCGGTGTCCGGTGTCCGCTGCATCTATAAGTCCTTTTCAGCGTTTGTTATTTGCGAGAGCTGATCCTATACGGGCGGTGGGGTGGAGGCAAAACTTCCGTTTACAAACCCCCTAAACACCTGTAGCAAAAATGTCCTGGGTGAGCCGGGCGTGGTGGCGCACGCCTTTAATCTCAGCACTCGGGAGGCAGAGGTAGGAGGATCACCATGAGTTCCAGGCCACCCTGAGACTACATAGTGAATTCTAGGTCAGCCTGGGCTAGAGTGAGACCCTACCTCAGGAAAAAAAATGTTCTGGGTGGGGAGTGAGATGCCTGGGTAATTGGCTGGGTGCACATCCGGGGGCTTTAAACCGAGGGTCCTTTCTTTACAGCCCGAAAATGGCAGCAATTGCAGGCCAAGCGCTATGCAGAAAAGCGGAAATTTGGTTTTGTGGATGCTCAAAAAGAAGACATGCCCCCAGAACATGTCAGGAAGATTATTCGAGACCATGGAGACATGACCAACAGAAAGTTCCGCCATGACAAAAGGGTTTATTTGGGGTAAGCAACATTCTGGGGTAATTTTATGCCGAGTTCTGCTCCATTGCTTCCTCTGTTCTTCTGGTCACATTTTTGGAATAAGCGCATTATCATTTTGGAACATGACTGACTCTCTGCCAGCCCATCTTGGTGGTCTAAGAGCAAGGCTAGAACTGATGGAATTATGTGATAATTTTCAGATTTTCCGGTTATGCCACTTATTATTTTGGTTTGTCCTGTTCGTGTGGTTACAAAATGTTATTAAGCTGTTTGAAGCCAAGATTGGGAGATTATGTGCACTGTGGTTGCCTTTAACTTTACAGTTATTAAAATTTTGAGCTGGGCCTGGTGGTGCACGCCTTTAATCCCAGCACTCGGGAGGTAGAGTTAGGAGGATCACCGTGAGTTCAAGGCCACCCTGAGACTACATAGTGAATTCCAGGTCAGCCTGGGCTAGAGTGACACCCTACCTTGAAAAACCAAAAAAAAAGGTTTTTTTTTGAGGATTGGGCTGGAGAGATGGGTTAGTGGTTAAGGTGCTTGCTTGCAAAGCCTGATGGCCAGGGTTTGATTCCCCAGTACCGATGTAAAGCCAGATGCACCAAGTGGTGCATGTGTCTGGGAATTCATTTGCAATGGCACAAGGCCTTGGTACACCCACTATCTCTCTATTTGCATATAAATAAGAATATTTTAAAATAAAGACTTCTGAGGTTTAAGGTATTTAATTACTGATATCTTTTTACTATTTTTTCTGCAGCTGTAAGCTGCTGCATGGGTACAAATATGTTAACCATATTGGTCAAAGGCTGCCATGGAAATTTTATTAGAAAAAAATTTTTTTTTTGCTGGGTGTGGTGGTGGCACATGCCTTTAATGCCAGCACCTGGGATGCAGAGGTAGGAGTGTCAATGTGAGTTCAAGGCTAGCCTAGCGTAAGCCTACATAGTGAATTCCAGGTCAGTCTGGGCTAGAGGGAAACCCTATCTTAACCCCCCCAAAAATATATGTGTGTGTGTGTGTATATATATATATATATATATATATATATATATATATATATTTAATCTGCCATGGTGATAATATGCCTTTAACCTCAGCATTTGACCAAGAAAGGTAGAAGGATCGCATGTTTGAGGCTAGCTTGGGCTACATGGTGAGACTGCCTCGAAAGTGGGTGTTTTTTTTTTTTTTTTGGTTTTTCGAGATAGGGTGTCACTCTAGCCCAGGCTGACCTGGAATTCATTATGTAGTCTCAGGGTGGCCTTGAACTCATGGTGATCCTCCTACTTCTGCCTCTGGAGTGCTGGGATTAAAGGTGTGCGCTACCACGCCCAGCTTGCCTTGAAAGTTTTTAAAAAATATTTTATTTATTTATTTATTTATAGAAAGAGGCAGATAAACAGAGAGAATGGGCACAACAGGGTCTCCAGCCACTGCAAATGAACTCTAGACGCATGCACCACCTTGTGCATCTGGCTTTACCTGGGTACTGGGGAATTGAATTCAGGTCCTTCTGCTTTATAGGCAAATGCCTTAACATCTCTCCAGCCCTTGTTTTGTTTTGGAGAACTGCTTGGTGCCAGGGTGATAGCTGTGGACAGACAATATTTATTGGTTCCTTTCTGGAGCATCCGGTCTAGTGGCATGATAGACGAGAGACAGATGCTTACAATAAAGTACAGTCAATAGTTTACTGTATTTCTGTACTGCACAGTAAATATTTTAATGCTATTTACAGGAAGGTACGGAAAAAAATGGGCGACAGTCTAGAAGCTGTCTTCAGAAGAATAATTGTTGAATGAAAGAGACTGAATCTTGGGGTTGGGAGATGGCTCAGTGGATAAAGTGCTTGCTGCCCAAGTGTGAGGTCCACCCGTGTAAAAGTTAGATGGTTGTAGTGGCCCTCCTATAATCCTCATGCTCCAGAGTGAACATGGGGGATTGCCCAGGGCAAGTTGGCTACCTAGACTAGCAGAAGTGGCAAGTTCTGGGTTTAAGAGACCCTGCCTCATTTAATAAAGAGGAATATAATTGAGGGCCTGATGTTTGATTCTGGCCTCCACAGGTGCATGCAGGTGCACCTGCACTCACTTGTGCCCATAGACATACAAATATGCATACATACACATTGACAGGCAAAATAATTCTTCCCTAGTTTATATTCTATATGCACATGTATGTGTAGGGGTGTGCCAGGGCCTTTTGCCTCTGCAAATGAACACCAGACATGCTGTTTTTTGTATCTGGCTTACATGGGTGACTTGCTTGGGAATTAAACCCTGGCTGTGGCAGGCTTTTCAGCAAGTGCCTTTAACTGCTGGGTCATCTCCAAGTCCCCTATCTTTTTTCTTTCTTTTTTGTTTTTTGAGGTAGGGTCTCGCTCTAGTCCAGGATGACCTGGAATTCACTATGTAGTCTCAGGGTGGCCTTGAACTCATGGTCCTTCTACCTCTGCTTCTCAAGTGCTGGGATTAAAGGCATGTGCCACCACACCCAACCTTTTTTCTTTTTTTAATTATTTGTGTGTGGGGGGTTGGGTATATGCCAGTGAACGACAGATGCTTGTGCTTCTTTTGGCATCCAGCTTTACATGGGTGGCTTGGAATTGAACCCAGGCCAGCAGGCTTTATAAGCAAATGCTTTTAACCACTGAGCTGTCTTCTCAGCCCCCAGTAAATAAATTTAAAAAGAGACTGCATCCCAGCATTATGGGGCTGTGACATTTAAGAGGAAGGAATGTGGCACAAGATGCAGGTGGAAATGGGGGGGCATGGTTCCTGGTCACAGAGGGCTTATGTCCTAAATTGGGGGATTTGGGCTACAAGGCAGGATTTTCTGTGGAACATGAAATGCCCATGTGGCATATGAGCATGAGACAAGTACCAGAAGACTGTCATTTCTAACCTTCCTTGCTCCTCTGCTAGTGCCCTCAAGTACATGCCTCACGCGGTCCTCAAGCTCCTGGAGAACATGCCCATGCCTTGGGAGCAGATTCGGGATGTGCCTGTGCTGTACCACATCACTGGAGCCATTTCCTTTGTCAATGAGATTCCTTGGGTCATTGAGCCAGTCTACATCTCCCAGTGGGGGTGAGAAGGGCTAAAATTTGGTGTGTGGTGGTGTTGGTGCGGCTGAGGGTCAGTGGGTAGAAACTGATGTGTGACTTTCTAGATCAATGTGGATTATGATGCGTCGGGAAAAAAGAGACAGGAGGCATTTCAAGAGGATGCGCTTCCCCCCTTTTGATGATGAGGAGCCACCCCTGGACTATGCTGACAACATCTTAGATGTAGAGCCACTGGAAGCCATTCAGCTAGAGCTGGACCCTGAGGAGGATGCCCCTGTGTTGGACTGGTTTTATGACCACCAGCCTTTGAGAGACAGTAGGAAGTAAGTGTAGCTGTCACTCTTGTGAGCGGTCTGGAGGAACAGAGCAGTAGGTGGTGTGGCTCAGCTAGCTTAGCTGCCTACTTGATGCGGCCCCTCTTTTTTCCCCCTAGGTATGTTAATGGCTCCACTTACCAGCGCTGGCAGTTCACACTGCCTATGATGTCTACTCTCTACCGGCTGGCCAATCAGCTCCTGACAGACTTGGTAGATGACAACTACTTCTATCTGTTTGATTTGAAGGCCTTCTTTACCTCTAAGGCTCTCAATATGGCTATTCCTGGAGGGCCCAAATTTGAACCTCTTGTTCGGGACATCAACCTACAGTAAGTTGTCGAGAATATAGATTTTTTTTTTAGATACCTTGAGTGGATTAAATCTAGTCTGCTGAATTTTTGGTTTTTCAAGGTAGAGTCTCGCTCTAGCCTAGGCTGACCTGGAATTCACTATGTAGTCTCAGGGTGGCCTAGAACTCATGATGATCCTCCTACCTCTGCCTCCCTAGTGCTGGGATTAAAGGCATGTGCCACCATGCCCGGCTCTGCTGACTCTTGATTATGCATTCTAGGGATGAAGACTGGAATGAATTCAATGATATTAACAAGATCATCATCCGTCAGCCCATTCGCACTGAATACAAGATTGCTTTCCCTTACCTGTACAACAACCTTCCACACCATGTCCACCTCACCTGGTGAGAGAGCTGTAATCTGGCTGTTTGCAAGGAGAGGCTGATCTGTAGGCTGGGCCAGTGTAGAAGGACATTGATTGCCTCTTCCTTTCCTTTTAGGTACCACACACCTAATGTTGTGTTCATTAAGACTGAGGATCCGGATTTGCCAGCTTTCTACTTTGATCCTTTGATCAACCCAATCTCCCATAGGCACTCTGTCAAGGTGAGAAGAAATGACAGTTGTGCTTTTCTCTGGTCTTGAAGATTGAACCTTTTGCACATAGACAAGCGTTCTACCATTGAACTACATCTGCAGGCTGGCCTTGAACTCTTGGTCCTTTTGAGTCTCAGCATTGGAATTATAGGCCTCTTCCCTAAGCCCAATCTTTGGTCACGATGTGATTCTAGCATGTACCCCTATGAGATTGGGGCTCCTTTAGGAGACTTGGTAGTGAGGCAGTAGGGCTGTGAGGAGGGAGGCTTGCTTTCCTTGTTGGCCCTGGTTTGTTCTCTGCACCCTTGGCTCCTCTGCCCTTGCCCTTTAGGGCTTCTCTTGTCAAGCAGCCCAGTTTCCGTGGCATATGTATTCACTGTGCTTGTCTCCAGGGTTTCCTTCTCAGCTCAGCTCTATGCTCAGTTAAGTTGGAGATGAACCTTACATATGTATGGGTTGGTGAGGCGGTGTAATTTTTTTTTTTTTTTTTTTCAAGGTAGGGTATCGCTGTAGTCCAGGCTGACCTGGAATTCACTATATAGTCAGGGTGGCCCTGAACTCACAGCAATCCTACCTCTGCCTCCTGAGTGCTGGGATTTGAAGGCGTGCGCCTCCATGTCCGGCCTAATTCTTTTTTCAGAGCCAGGAACCATTGCCAGATGATGATGAGGAATTTGAACTCCCAGAGTTTGTGGAACCCTTCCTGAAGGACACGCCACTCTACACAGACAATACAGCCAATGGCATCGCCCTGCTTTGGGCCCCACGGCCCTTCAACCTACGCTCTGGTCGTACCCGGCGGGCCTTGGACATACCTCTTGTCAAGAACTGGTAAGGTTTCTGCCTAGGAAGGATGTCAGTGGGTGTATAGAAGCAAAGACTCCATCATCTAGGTGAGCATGTAGCCTTTTCCAGTGTGTCTGGAGGGAGACATGGACAAAACTCTGGTGGCTTGTTTAACTAGGTATCGAGAGCATTGTCCTGCTGGGCAGCCTGTGAAAGTGCGAGTCTCCTATCAGAAGCTGCTTAAGTACTATGTGCTGAATGCCCTGAAGCATCGGCCCCCTAAGGCCCAAAAGAAGAGGTAAGGTACTAGAGGGTCCCTGCCACAGCCTGTGTTCCAAAATAGTATGCTGGCTTTAACTTAGCTCCTTATTCTCCTAGGTATCTGTTCCGCTCGTTCAAAGCTACCAAATTCTTTCAGTCCACAAAGCTAGATTGGGTGGAGGTTGGGCTACAGGTTTGCCGCCAGGGTTACAACATGCTCAACCTCCTCATTCACCGTAAAAACCTCAACTACCTGCACCTGGATTATAACTTCAACCTCAAGCCTGTCAAGACGCTCACCACCAAGGTGCTGTATTGGACTTCAGGCTCTCCTGGCCTTAGGGGTGGATGACACTGGTGTGCATCCTGTTGAGACTATTGCTCATTAACGTTCCTTCTGTTCTGGCATCTTTAGGAAAGAAAGAAATCTCGCTTTGGGAATGCTTTCCATCTGTGTCGGGAAGTTCTGCGTCTAACTAAGCTGGTTGTGGATAGTCATGTGCAGTATCGCTTGGGTAATGTGGATGCGTTCCAGGTGAGGCCAGGTTTCCCTGACCCCTGCCCAGGTAGGGAGGCTGGGTGAAACTGCGTTGGCCATGGAGCTGGCTCAGGCTCAAAGTCTGCTGGTAACTGTATTGCAGCTGGCAGATGGACTGCAGTATATATTTGCCCACGTGGGGCAGTTGACGGGCATGTATCGATATAAATACAAGCTGATGCGGCAGATCCGTATGTGCAAGGACCTGAAGCATCTCATCTATTACCGCTTCAACACGGTGAGGCCTTGTCCGCTGATACTTCTCAGATCCTTTTCCTTCACAAATGAGTTTGTGTGTGTATTGTATGCCTTATAAGGGAATCGAATCAAAGCTGTTAGGCTCTAAAAACATTTGCCTTTAACCATTATGCCATTTCTCCAGTTCTCAGATCCTTTTTCTTTTTTGAAAAAAAAAAATTGAACTTTTTAAATCATATTTCCATCTCGATAGCCATGAGTGTGCTAAAGGTGCTGCCACTCTGCATCGTGGTTTTCCCAATGCTGCCCATTAACTACTGAGAAGGGAAAAGGTGCCAAGAGCTCCAGCCACCATGCCCACGGTGCAACCCATGATCAAGCCTATTTTCACATGGTCGAAGTAGCTTGGCTGGGACTGCCCAGAGGGACCCATGGCCATAGCATCTCGATCTTGGCCTTGGTTGCTGACTTCTACATCTCATGGAAAAAGCTGGCCAGAGGATGCTTACAGCCAGGGGCATTGATTCTGGCTTTTTAAAAAAAATATTTATTTATTTGAGAGAGAGAGAGAATGGGAACACCAGGGCCTCCAGCCACTACAAACAAACTCCAGACACATGTGCCCCTTGTGCATCTGGTTTTATGTGGGTACTGAGGAATTGAACTGGAGTCCTCCTGTTTTGCAGGCAAATGTCTTAACCACTAAGCCATCTTTCCAGCCCTTAATCTGGTTTTTTAAAAAATTACTGCACATGTGTGCAGGTGTGTGGGCATGTATGGGTGTACCAGTCTCATCTCTGCACATGATCACCAGACGCTTATACCCCTTTTTGTATCCTGCTTACATGGGTGGCTTGGGAATTGAACTTTGACTTGCATGCAAGCAAGCTCCTTTAACTGCTGAGTCATCTCCTTACCCTCCACTTTGAAAACATTTGTTATTATTTGCAAGCAGAGATGGAGAGAGAATGGGTGTGCCAACGCCTCTTGCTATTGCAAATGAACTCCAAATGCATATGCCACTTTTCACCTGGCTTTACATAGGTACTGGGAAATTGAACACATGCCTCCAGGCTCTGCAAGCAAGCACCTTTACCTGCTAAGTCTTTTCTTTCTTTTTTTAAAAAATATTTATTCATTTCAAGCAGAGAGAGAGAGAGAAAGCACACCAGGGCCACCACCTTGTGGGTCTGGCTTATGTGGGTCCTGGGGAATTGAACCCGGGGCCTTAGAGTGCCTTAACCACTGAGCCATCTCTCCAGCCCCTAAGCCTTTTCTTTGCCTTTTTTTTTCCCCCTATGTAGGATCTCGCTCTAGCCCAGACTAACCTGGAATTCACTATGTGGTCTCAGGGTGGCCTTGAACTCATGGCAATTCTCCTACCTCAGTCTCCCAAGTGCTGGGATTAAAGTCATTTGCTGCCACACCTGGCCTTCTTTATTTTGAATGTGTAGTCAGCTCTTTCCAGGGACCTGTTTGGGAGAGAAGATCTGAATGGGTCATTATTGCTGTCAGCACTTCTCCCCAAAGTCTCCCTTTAAATCCACATAGAGAATCTTAATTTCTGGTTTCTGCCTCAAAATTCCTCCTGTGCTCCCTGTTTCAGATTATGAGGTCGCAGAGTGTTTACTTTTCTCCTATCCACTGACATCTGTCCAGTTTCCCATTGTTCCCTAAATGAATTACTAATTTGTGTTACTGATTTGTGCTTGGGATTGTAGGGTCCTGTAGGGAAGGGTCCTGGCTGTGGCTTCTGGGCAGCTGGCTGGCGAGTTTGGCTGTTTTTCATGCGTGGAATTACCCCTTTGCTGGAGCGCTGGCTGGGGAACCTCCTGGCCCGGCAGTTTGAAGGTGAGTGGCTTTCTTAGTCCAACTTGTCTTGTCTTCGAGGGTAGATCAGGAGTGCTGTTCCCTGCCTTTGTTTGAGTGTGTCCCCTTGCCTTTGTATGGAACCCCCTTCCTCCTGGATTCCTTCTAAGTTCTCAAATGAGTCTGGTCAGCATTCTCTTTCTTGGGCTTCTCTTTGAATTTTGAGACTATCGTGCATTTATAGGAGTAGGAGTTCCTCAGAAATATCATAGTGAATATCTGAGGTAGCTTGTCTTTTCCCATGTTGAGGATACGGACACTTTCTTAGTATTTACTGATTTCATTACTTTTTTTTTTTTTTGGTTTTTCGAGGTAGGGTCTCACTCTATCTAGTTCAGGCTGACCTGGAATTCACTATGTAGTCTCAGGGTGGCCTTGAACTCACAGCAATCCTCCTACCTCTGCCTCCCAAGTGCTGGGATTAAAGGCGTGCGCCACCACACCCAGCTGATTTCATTACTTTTGGCCATCTCTTTTTCATTTCTAGGTCGTCACTCCAAGGGGGTGGCAAAGACAGTAACAAAGCAGCGAGTGGAGTCCCATTTTGATCTTGAGCTCCGGGCAGCTGTGATGCATGACATTCTGGACATGATGCCTGAGGGGATCAAACAGAACAAGGCCCGGACGATTCTGCAGCACCTCAGTGAAGCCTGGCGCTGCTGGAAAGCCAACATCCCATGGAAGGTAGGCTTTTCAGCTCCAAGGAGACAACCATCCATCTTCCTAGGGTTAGCATTACCCCTTCCCTACCTTTAGGAGACTTTCCAGCTTCCATTACTCATTCATTGTACCCTCTGTACTTTCAGGTTCCAGGACTACCAACACCTATAGAGAATATGATCCTTCGATATGTGAAGGCCAAAGCCGATTGGTGGACCAACACTGCCCACTACAACCGAGAACGGATCCGCCGTGGTGCCACTGTGGACAAGACTGTTTGTAAGAAGAACCTGGGCCGCCTCACTCGCCTGTACCTGAAGGCAGAACAGGAGCGGCAGCACAATTACCTGAAGGTTGGGCAGAGTAGGCGGGGCTTGATGTGGGTGTTGCAGAGCTGGGACCTTGATTTACGCTGGGTTTGGACTAGAGTGGGAGACTTAAGTTCACTTGTGCTTTGTAGGATGGGCCTTACATCACAGCCGAGGAAGCCGTGGCGGTGTATACTACCACTGTGCATTGGTTGGAAAGCCGAAGGTTCTCTCCCATCCCATTTCCCCCGCTCTCCTACAAACATGACACCAAATTGCTCATCTTGGCTTTGGAGCGCCTTAAGGAAGCTTATAGGTAAGGAGTGGGCTAAAAGGGTTTCTGGTTGACAGTGACAGAGGGATTAGTCTCTTCTGGGTTTGGTGTCTTTGTCTTCTCATTCATCTTTCCTGTCATTTTGTCAGCGTGAAGTCTAGGTTAAACCAGTCTCAGAGAGAGGAGCTGGGCCTGATTGAGCAAGCCTACGACAACCCCCACGAGGCTTTGTCCCGAATCAAGCGTCACCTCCTCACCCAGAGAGCCTTTAAAGAGGTGAGTGAAATGCCCCGAGTCTTCTTTTGGTCTCTGTTATTCATTCTTGGCACCTAAAGTGAAGGTTGTCTCAGGTGTGTGTGGATGGAGGTGAACCAGCTTCCTTATCCCATAGGTGGGCATTGAGTTTATGGATCTCTATAGTCACCTGGTGCCAGTGTATGATGTGGAACCCCTGGAGAAGATAACGGATGCCTACCTGGACCAGTATCTGTGGTACGAAGCAGACAAGCGCCGTCTTTTCCCACCGTGGATCAAGCCTGCTGACACAGAACCACCTCCGCTGCTTGTTTACAAGTGGTGCCAAGGTAAAACTTTGCTTGAATTTCTCCTGAGAGGGTGGGGGGATTGAGTTCTACATCAAAATTAGGTAAGTGATTGGTTTACTTTTTTATTCCTTGGTAACGGTGAATAGTGTTAATGTTAAGTTGAGCAAAGCTGACAGTCATCGTAGTCAGGATGGATGGATGGATGGATGGATGAATGAATGGGTGGTAGTAGGATTGGGCTTTGGAATATTAAAATAGCTGCTGTGAGAACTAGTCCTGATGGGGGATTTCTGATTTCCTGGGGTCTTTTCCCTGCTTTTTAGGGATCAATAACCTGCAGGATGTGTGGGAGACCAGTGAAGGCGAGTGCAATGTCATGCTGGAGTCGCGCTTTGAGAAGATGTATGAAAAGATTGACTTGACTCTGCTTAATAGACTGTTGCGACTCATTGTGGACCACAACATAGCTGACTACATGACAGCTAAGAACAACGTTGTCATCAACTATAAGGTGTTTCTATAACTGTGTTGGGAATAGGGTTGTCTGACCTCTGAGTTAGGATTCATTAAAGGGAGAACAGAAGAGGCTGGACCCTGGAGAATCCTGGGAACATTGCCAGCCTTGGTCATGCCTAAGAGTTGTGGTTCTTTCTTTCTAGGACATGAACCATACAAATTCATACGGGATCATCAGAGGCCTGCAGTTTGCGTCTTTCATTGTGCAATACTATGGCTTGGTGATGGACTTGCTTGTGTTGGGATTACACCGGGCCAGTGAGATGGCTGGGCCCCCTCAGATGCCAAATGACTTTCTCAGCTTTCAGGACATAGCTACTGAGGCTGCACACCCCATCCGTCTCTTCTGCAGATACATTGATCGCATCCATATTTTCTTCAGGTAGGGGCTTGGGTGTGTTCTTTGTCTTATAGAGCTCTAAGTCATGTCCTGCCTGTGACAGACAGCAACTCTTGTACTTAGTTGACTCATTGCTGTGTTGGGATTTTAAAGTGAAATGAAGCCTGGAGTGGGGGGGGGTGCAGCTAGCATATTTTGACCTCAACATTTGTACCTTCCACCTTCCTTACTGTAGGTTCACAGCAGATGAGGCCCGGGATCTGATCCAGCGTTACTTGACAGAGCACCCAGATCCCAACAATGAAAACATTGTTGGCTACAACAATAAGAAATGCTGGCCCCGAGATGCCCGCATGCGTCTTATGAAGCATGATGTCAATTTGTGAGTCTGAGTTGGGCTGTAGGAACCAAGAACAATTACATTGAGGAGGTTGTGTCCTGGGAGGGAGGATGGTGGCCCTGTTGGGATCATCTGGAAGGAAATATCTTTAGTACACTGTCATGACCATATTTTCCTCTGTGGACAGGGGTCGGGCAGTGTTCTGGGACATCAAGAACCGGCTGCCCAGATCAGTGACTACAGTGCAGTGGGAGAACAGCTTCGTGTCTGTGTATAGTAAAGACAACCCCAACCTGCTATTCAACATGTGTGGCTTTGAGTGCCGCATTCTGCCCAAGTGCCGTACCAGCTATGAGGAATTCACTCACAAGGATGGGGTGTGGAACCTACAGAATGAGGTACAGCCTCAGAAGGGCATAGAGTAACATACTGCCTTGGGTGGTTAGAAAGCTTAGTGGTAATCAAAGATAGTCCTTGATGTGTGTTCGTGGTATAGAGGTGAGCATTGCTGCCTTTCAAAGTCCTTGCTTCTGTAGATGTTTCTGAGACAAGTTGACCTTGACCTGTGTCTTAGGTTACTAAAGAGCGGACAGCTCAGTGTTTCCTGCGTGTGGACGACGAGTCAATGCAGCGCTTCCACAACCGTGTGCGTCAAATTCTGATGGCCTCTGGCTCCACCACCTTCACCAAGGTATGTAAGGACTAGGCCCAGCTTCCCTCACGTCCTCTGCTCATCTTGCTAGCCTTTGGGCTCTCCCCTGGGTTAAATTCCTTCCCAACTTTCTTAGTGCTCTATGAGATAGTAGCTCAGTGGGTCAGGTCCACTGAAGCTTATTTTCTGAGAACTCCTTACAGGAATTAGCAGCCTGAATCTGTTAATTTGTGTTCATTCTAAATTAAGGCAAAAGTAGAAGTTGGATTCCTTTATTTGAGAAAAACATCAATTTTGCATTTTACCTGAGGCTTAATATTTGTTGTATAGCTTTATATTCATTTTTGTAAGTAGCATAGCATACATTAAAAAGCTGTTTCAGTGTTTATTTTCCTTCTAGTTGTTTCAGAAAGCTCAGTTAAGCAGCTGGAATTGAGGAATAATCTCAATATTTATAATTGTGTAATTGTGTATACTTAGGGTTTTGCAGGCTTTAAAAGATCTAAGGTTCCTGTGTAGGATTACTGCAAGCTTCTTTTGGCACATTTTTTGGAATGTCCTAGCACAAGAGAATACACTTTCCTTTTTAGGTTGGTTCTCCTCAGGCCAGACAACAGGAATAATGTAAATCATGTTGGCGTGAGTGGAGTGCATTATAGTTTAGCTAGAGGTGGGGTGATGCAACTAGCATGGTATGCATGTGGCTATTAAAAAAAAAATCAAGGGCTGGAGAGATGGCTCAGCAGTTAAGGTGCTTGGCTGCAAAGCCTGATGACCCGGGTTCGATTCCCTAGTATCCATGTAAAGCCACAAAGTGGCACATGCTTCTGGAACTCAAGATTTACCAGAATTATGGAGTTGGATGTTATTTTATGTACCCGGGGAAAATAATTTTAGGTAAAATACAAAAATTTAAAACATGGCTTTAAAAAAATATTTTTGCGCCGGGCCTAGTGGCGCATGCCTTTAATCCCAGCACTCGGGAGGCAGAGGTAGGAGGATCGCCATGAGTTCAAGGCCACCCTGAGACTACATAGTGAATTCCAGGTCAGCCTGGGCTAGAGCAAGACCCTACCTCAAAAAACCAAAACAAAAAATTTTTGCATGTGTATGTGCCCTTGCAGCGCCCCATACCCTCAAACATGGCAGGGGTCACTCACTTGAGGTGGCCTGGGAGAATCTTGGGTATTTTGTCACCATTCTCTCTAGTCTTGTTTTCGAGCCAGAGTCTCTTTTTACTGTTACTAGAGCTGCTGGATTCTGTCGATTCTCAGGTTTCTGCTCCCTTTGTAGGGACTGAGTTTACAGGTGCTTATGTGGGATCTGGGGATTTGAACTCCTGCAGTTTCAAGCCCTCTCAGGCCCTTATGCTTGTACAAGAAGAACAACCACTGAGCCATCTCTCTAGCCTAAAACATTCCTTTCTTTTCTTAATTTGGTACTTTTTTTACTGTGCTCTTTTATTGGGGGTTCTGGGGAGGCATCATTGCAACAGGGTTTTAACTCTGTAGCCAAAAATGACTTTGTAGTTTTGATAGTCCTGCCTTAGCCTCTGAATTATTGAGATTACAGATGTGAGCCATCATACAGCTGTCACTTCTTTTTTGCCTTCGAGGTAGGGTCTTGCTTTAGCTTTAGCCCACGCTGAACTGGAATTCACTCTGTAGTCTCAGGCTGGCCTTAACACTCATGGCAATTCTACCTCTGCCTCCCAAGTGCTGGGATTAAAGCCATACACCACAGTGTCTGCCTACTTTCGTTTTTAAGTAGCAGAATAATCAAATTTTTTTGTTTGTTTGTTTTTCAAGGTAGGGTCTCACTCTAGTCCAGGCTAACCTGGAATTCACTATGTAGTCTCAGGGTGGCCTTGAACTCACGGCGATCCTCCTACCTCTGCCTCCTGAGTGTCAAATTTTCTTTCTTTCTTTTTTTTTTTTCTTTTTGGGGAGCTTTCTTTGAGGTAGGGTCTCTCTCTAGCCCAGGCTGACCTGGAATTCACTACGTAGTCTCATGGTGGCCTCAAACTCAGTGGTGATCCTCCTACTTCTGTCTCCCTAGTGCTGGGGTTAAAGGCGTGCGCCCAGCCATTTTTTTATCCCAAGCTAGCCTCAAAATCACAGCGAGCCTCCTTGAGTGCTGGGACTAAAGACATGAGCCACCATGCCCAACTAGGAATTTTATTTTATTTTAAATATACTTTTATTTTCTTGCAAGCAGAGAGGAGAGAGCATGTAAATGCATGTATGCCAGGACCCCTCACCACTGCAAACTCCAGATGCATGTGTCACTTTGTATTTATTTGCAAGCAGAGAGAGAGGAAGGGGGGGGGATAATGGGTGCACCAGAGCCTCCTGCCACTGCTAACAAACTCCAGACACATGCGCCACTTTGTGCATAAGGCTTTATGTGGTTACTGGGGATTTGAACCTGAGTTGTTAGGGTTTGAAGCAATCACCTTTAATCTCTCTAGCCTCTCTTTATTTTTGAAACAGGCTCTTTGTATTCCTAGCCGAGTATGGTGGTGCATGCCTTTAATCCCAGCACTCAGGAAGCAGAGGTAGGAGGATCCTTGTGAGTTTGAGGCCAGCCTGGTACTATAGAGTGAGTTCCAGGTCAGCTTCGGCTAGAATGAGATCCTATCTGGGGAATAAATAAATAAATAAATAAATAAATAAATAAAAATAAAGGCAGTTGGGGCTGGAGCGTTGGTTCAGCAGTTGAGGTGCTTGCCTGCAAAGCCTAACAACCCGAGTTCTATTGCCATATGCACAAAGTGGCACACCTGGGATTCATTTGCAGAGCAACTGGAGGTCCTGGCATGCCCATTTTCTCTGTCTCTCTGCTTGTGAATGAATGAATGAATAAATAAAGTAATAAGTAAATGCAATCACAAAAAATAAAAGCAAAGTAGAGGTGATGAGAGGGGACAGACTTGATGGAGAGTTAGGTAAAATCTGAAGACCTTTATTTTGGAAGGATGCGGGGGGGGGGGGGAGAAAGAAGGATGTTTTGTTTTTGTCATGGGTGAGTAGGTAGGTGAGTATTTTCTAGCTATTGAGTACAAAGATATAGGAAGAAATTCAAGGTGTTTTGTTTTTGAGACAGGATCTAGCTGTGCAGCACTGCCTGGCCTGGAACTCACTGTGTGGAGCAGGCTGGCCTGGAATTTGTGGCAGTCTTTTTGTCCCGCCTTTTTGTTTGCTGGGATTATTGCTGTACACCACCAAACCTGGCCTTTTTTGAGATGGAGTCTTTTTTTTTTTTTTTTTTTTTTGGTTTTTCGAGGTAGGGTCTCACTCTAGTCCAGGCTGACCTAAAATTCACTATGTAGTCTCAGGGTGGCCCTGAACTCACAGCAATCTTCCTATCTCTGCCTCCTGAGTGCTGGGATTAAAGGCGTGCACCACCACGCCCGGCTGAGATGGAATCTTGCTCTGTTGCTCAGGCTGGTTTTGATCTCAAGCGGTCGGTCCTCTTACCGCACCTTCTAGAGTACCTGGGTCTATGGGCATGTGCTACCATGCCCAGTTTTTGTTGTTGTGGTGGTGGTGGTATTTAATATTTTTATTCATTTATTTGCAAGCAGAGAGAGAGAGTCAGGCCCTTTAGCCACTGGAAACTTCAGATGTATGTGCTACCCTGTGCTTCAGGTTTTAAGTGGGTATCAGGGTATCCAACCCAGGTCATTAGGTTTTGTAGGAAAGTGCCTTAACCACTGGGCCATCTTTCCAACCCCCAGATTTTTTTTCCCTTTATCTTTTTTGGGTGGGGGGAGGGGTGATGGGATCTCAAGTTGAGATATAACAACCACTCAGTTGAGATATAACAATCTTAAACATTCATGGGCATTGTCATTATTGACTTTTTTTTTTTTTAAAAAAAAAGACCTTTTGGGGGGGAATATTTATTTATTTATAAGGACCTTCAACTACTGCAAATGAACTTCAGCTGCATGCTTGACTTGGTGCATCTGGCCTTATGTGGGTACTGGGGAATTGAACCCTGGGACATTAGGCTTGCAAGCAAGTGCCTTAACCACTGAGCCATCTCTCCAGCCCCTGTTTTTTTTTTTATCTTATTTTATTTATTTATTTACTTTTGAGGTAGGGTTTCACTCTAACCTAGGCTGACCTTGAACTCATTCAATAGTTGCAGGCTGGCCTCCTACCTCTGCCTTCCAAGTGTTTGGATTAAAGCTGTGTGCCACCACACCCAGTGACTTTTTTTGTTTGCTTGTTTGTTTTCAAGGTAGGATCTCACTCTAGGTTAACCTGGAACTCACTCTGTTACCTAGGCTGGCCTCAAACTCTTGGGGATACACCTATCTCAGCCTCCCATATGCTGGAATTAAAAGTGTGTACCCAACCCTACTGTTGTCATTTTGAGATAGATGCTTTATTGTGGGAGCTTCTGTGTACACTGTGTTTAGTAGAATCCCTAACCTCTATCCATCAGATGCCAGGAGCACCCCCCAGTTATAACAAAAATGTCTTTAGCTATTGCTGCATACCACTGGGTGGGGTAGAGGGGAGAGATGTAGACTCAGGAGCGTGTTGGCATAAAGATTGAAAGCTCCAGAATGAGCAAGATCACCTGGGAGGCTAGAGAGGGACAAATTAAGAGCCATGAGAAACAGTAAGCCTCAATGGGAGCAGAGCTGATGGGAGAGAGTTGGGATGGAGGAGCCAAGGCTGCCAGGAACAAATGTCCAGATTTGGAGTAGGTGCTTAACAGCTTCAGTTGCCTAAGAGCGTTTTGGTTAGATAAGGACTGAATAGTAGCCAGTGGAGTTGGCAGTTAGGACGTCATTGGTGACCTTAGAGCTGTTTCAGAAATAGTTGAGATGGAAGCCAGGTGACAGCAGATGAGGCTTTATGGGAGGTGAGTGAGCAGAGACTGGAGCCAGAGCTGGAATAGGAACATTAGGTTAGATGCCACCTAGTGGAGATGTAACTAAGGGCAACTTACTCTTTTCAATTATTACTATTCCCCCCCCCCCCCCAGGGTTTCCTCTAGCCCAGGCTGACATGACTATGTAGTCTTAGGGTGGCCTCAAACTCATGGTGATCCTCCTACCTCTGCCTCCTGGGTGCTGGGATTAAAGGTGTGCCACTCCCATGCCTGGTTTCAATTATTATTTTTTGAGACAAGTGTTCCTATAGCCTTGGCTGGACTTGAACTGATCCTTCTACCTCCACCTTCCAAGTGCTAGAATTATAGGTATGCACAAGGTAACGGTTTGCGTGTATTAAATGAAGAAAAGGCTAGTAGCATCTAAAGTCCACAGAGAAGTATGATTGGTGGGTCAGGTTGTATGGGAGTTCAGTGGGGCAGGATAAAGAGCAGGTAGAGGAAAACTCTGAATCCCAGAAGAAAGCAGTCTGGATAGAGACTGAGGAGTTCAAACAGGGTCTTGAATTATCTCAGCTTTGCTTAGGTGAGAGTGGGGTATGTATAGTGGACTTGAGGACATTGGTTTGGTATGGCATCCACTGAGAAGGCTGGGAGGTGCTTTGGGGCCCACGTAGGTTTTGAGAAAATAAAGGCCACTGTGTGGGTGGCTGTTCTTCCTGGAAGCACTCGGCTACTCAGGGACAGGATGGAGGAAGGTGGAGTATAGTGGATGTGGTTTTGCCAAGAGGCTGCTGTGGGGTGCTAAGGAGTTGGGTGTGGAGGAATCAAGGGTCCCTTTGAAATCCTCGATGATGGGAGAGGAGGATGAGACCCCAGGGGTGGTGGGGGGAAATGTAATCAAGGGAGAAGGTGAATGAGAGGTTGGAGCCTGGATGATGGAGGAGTGACTAGAAGGCAGAGAGGGGTTACAGACATGCACAGTCTGCAGCCATCTAGATGGAAGGACAGCTCTGTCGTGTTCTAGTTGAGACCTTGGGCACCCTTGCGGTCAGTTTCTTCATCTGTGAAATGGGGATAATGAAAGCTTGAGTCCGTAAAGTACTTGCCTTGCAAGCTGCATGATTGGTGCCCACTTGAAATCCTAGCTGGGGAGGAGGAGGGAGGTGGATCCGTTGGGCTTATTGGCCAGCCAGTCTCGCCTACTTGGCAATGTCCAGGCCAAAGAGATAACCCTCAAAGTTGTCCTTTGGCCTCCATACACATGTGCACACACACAAAGAATAAATATGGGAGATAATGATAGTTCCTAGCTCAGAGGGCTTTTGTGAGAATTAATGAAATAAACCATCCCCTGCTCTGGCCTTTTTGTTTTTGTTTTTTTCTTTTACAGATTGCTCAATAAATGTTTGCTCCTATTAATTAGAAGGATTAGAGATTAGCATAATGTTGGAATTTGCCCCCCCCCTCCCCTTTGGCAAAGTCTATAGCCCAGGCTAACATTGAATTTGTGATCTTCCTGACTCAGCCTCCCAAGTGCTAGGATTCCACATGCTGCTATGCCTACCTCGCTCAGAATTTAATTCTGTAGTGGGAGTAAAGTCACTTAAAAGAATCTTGGTTGTTAGTAGAAGGAAAATCTCCAGTAGGGCTGGAGGTGGCTGGCTCTTACTCTTTGTGTTATTTTTGCCATGCTAGGAATCAAACTCAAGACCTTGCTTGTGCCAGGCAAGTACTCCACCATGGAGCCACATTCCCACCCCATCTTGATTTTTTTTATTTATTTATTTTTTGGTGTTTCGAGGTAGGGTCTTGCTCCTTGCTCTAGCCCAGGCTGACCTGGAATTCACTATGTAGTCTCAGGGTGGCCTCGAACTCATGGTGATCCTTCTACCTCTGCCTCTCGAGTGCTAGGATTAAAGGCATGCGCCACCACGCCCGGCTCCATCTTGATTTTTGAGTCAGAGGTCTCATTATGTTACCCAGGCTGGTCTTAAACTCCTAGGTTTAAGTGACCCTCCTCTTTGCCAAGTAGCTGGAAACTGTAGGCATGCTTCACTCACTGCTGAGGCCCTTCCTCAGTTTGTTTTCTCATTGCATTATCATTGCTGTCACCATTGCTGCTTTAGGTATATGCAGTTCACAAACCAGCACAAGACAATTCTCTTTAGTCCTAGTCGTAATTTAAATCTGGAATATTTAAACAAGACTGTAACAAGGTTCAGGAATAACAAGAAAACGGAGTGCTGCACCTAGATAGGCAACCTGATTTATAGCCTCACTAACCAGCTAGCTACTTTGTGAGGATCCCTCAGGTTGCCTTCTGTCTAGTGCTCTGTCTTAGTGTCTCTGCATCCTTCTCTTTTTTTCTTAATTTTTGAAAAATTTATTTATTTTCAAGAAGAGACAGAATGGGCATGCCAGGGCCTCTTGCTGCTGCAAATGAACTCCAGGTGCCTACGCTACTTTCTGCATCTTGGCTTTATGTGGGTACTGGGGAATCAAACCCCAACCAGCCCGACTCTGGCCTTTTTGTTTTTGTTTTTTTCTTTTACAGATTGTTCAATAAATGTTTGCTCTTTTGTTATTGTTTGGGGATTTTTTTGAGGTAAGGTCTCATTCTATCCCAGGCTAACAACTCGCTCTGTAGTTTCATGGTGGCCTGGAACTCACAGTTCCTCTTACCTCTGCCTCCGAGTGCTTGGGGATTAAAGCATGTAACACCATACACCCCTAGTCCTTAAACTGTTTAAGAGCCAATTATATTATACAAATAGTTAAGAAGCTATTTATTTTAATGTGATTATATGTTGCAGAGCAAATTTAAACTGTTGTAGATGTATATGAGCTATACTTAATGCTAGTCTAATGTATTTAAATGTAGCTGAGGAAAAGTATAAAGTTTCAGTTAAATAGTTGGTTTTTTTTTTTAAGCCGGGCATGGTGGCTCACACCTTTAATCCCAGCACTTGGGAGGCAGAGGTAGGAGGATCACCATGAGTTCAAGGCCACCCTGAGACTACATAGTGAATTCCAGGTCAGCCTGGGCTAGAGTGAGACCCTACCTCGGAAAACCAAAAAAAAAAAAAATTGTTTTTTTTTGTTTGTTTGTTTGTTTTTGTTTTTTGTTTTTACATATTTGTTTGCAGAGAGAGGGAGGAAGGGAGGGAGGGAGAATATGAGTGCACCAGGGCCTCTAGCAACTGCAAACGAGCTCCAGATGCATGTTCCACCTTGTGCATCTAGCTTTACATGGGCACTGGGGAATTGAACCCGGCTTGTCAGGCTTTTCAGGCAAGCACCTTAACTACTGTGTCATCTCTCCAGCCCCCCAAAAAATATGTGTGTGTGTGTGTGTGTATATATATATATATATATATATATATATATATATTTTTTTTTTTTTTTTTTTTTTGAGATAGGATCTTACTGTGAAGCTCGGCTTGGCCTTGAACTTGCTATATAAGCTATGTAACCAAGGAAAACTTGAACTTCTAATTTTCTTGCCTCTACCTACTGGGTGCTGGGATCATAGGCATATACCACCATACCCAGGGTTTTTTGTTTGTTTTGTTTGTGTTTGTTGTTTGGTAGGTTGATTTTTCTTTTGGTTTTTCAAGGTAGGGTCTCACTCTATCCCATGCTGACCTAGAATTCAGTATGTAGTCTCAGGGTGGCCTTGAACTCATGACAGTCTTCCTACCTCTGTCTCCAGAGTGCTGAGATTAAAGGCATGCACCACCGCGCCTGGCTTCATACCAGTTTTATGGGGCGCTGAGGAGTAAACCCAGGGCTCCTGCACTCTACCAACTGAGTCACATCCCAGTCCTAGTTAAACAATCTTTATACTGTGTGGGCTTTTTGTTGTTGTTGTTTTTAATCACTTGAATCTTGTATCAGCAAAAAGGGCCAAATGTGGTGACTCACACTCGTAATCCCAGCACCTGGGAGGCAGAACCAGGAGGATTGACACCAGTTCAAGGCTAGCATGGTCTACATGTCTAGTTTCAGATCAGCAGGGCTACATATTAAGACATGGTTTCTAAAAACAACCCCCCTGAAATCTGTTAGCAGGAAGGTGAAATTTTTGGATAGCTAGTAAGCTAATAGTATAGATGCTTTGTGCCCTTCACATAGCATACTGCATCATCGTTCGCTTCAGCTGAGGAGGTGGGGTAGCATTGAGTAGAAAAACACCTGAAGTTCCTTGGAAAAGGGGGGGAAGCATGGGGAAATACAGCTGAGTTGTGTCACTTTTTGGTATATGAGTTATTTGACAAACAGTGCAGCTTGTAGGTTTTTTTTTAAATTTATGAGAAGATTTAGCAGACATACTTAAATATTCGTTTGTGGGTGTGGGATGGGGGTACATCAGGGTCTCTTGGCCCTGCAAACGAATACCTGTTTAGCTTTATGTGGACGGCTAAGGAATTGAACCTAGGCTAGCAAACATGTAGTTATTGAGCCCTCTCCTCAGCCCCAGCAAAAACACTTAATAATTTTGAAATAACATACTTCAAAGAAATTTCAATTATCAGTGAATGTGTCCTGTCAGGCTTTGCAAGCAAGTACCTTCCTTAACCACTGAGCCATCTCTCCAGCCCCGAGTGTGACATACATCTTCTTTTGGGTGTGTGACATAAATCCTAACTAGTGATTTTACTTAATTTTTAAAATTCTATTTATTTATTTGCAAGCATGGACACACCAGGATCTCTTCCTGCTGCTAAGAAAGGAGTCTCAGACACTGGCATCTCTTTGTATCCAGCTTTACATGGGTCCTCGGGGTTGAACTCAGGCTGACAGGCTTTTGCAAGCAAGTCCCTTTAATTGAGTCCTTAACTCCCCAGTCCTTAACGGATTTTAAAAAGGAAATTAGATTTGGAGATTCAGTCCCTCATCTCCAGGAATAAAGCATTGGCAACTGTAATGTTGTGTGATATAAATCACATATGGCAAGTTTAAAACCAGCAGCGCTAACCCTAATGTGTGGATCGTACCTCTTTTTAAAATTTTAGGGCTAGAGAGATGGCTTAGTGGTTAAGGCACTTGCTTCCAGTGCCTAAGGCCCCAGGTTCAATTCCCTAGTACCCACATAAGCCAGACTCCACAAGGTGGTGGCCCTGGTGCGCTCCCTCCCTCTGCTTGAAAATAAATAAATAAAATAAAATAAAATTATTTTCAAGATAGGGTCTCACTCTAGCCCAGGCTGACCTGGAATTCACTCTGTAGTCTCAGGGTAGCCTCAATCCTCTTACCTTTGCCTCCCAAGTGCTGGGACTAAAGGCATGCGCCACCACGCCCACCTTATACCTCTTAGATAACCTTCCCTCTAAGCTCATTGTGGCCTTCTTTTTATTAGATCTGCTGCCTCACTTCTTCTTTTGGGTATTCTGGGTGCTTTGTCTGGTCAGTGTGATTTTGAGGCAGGGTCTCAGTTGTCCAAGCTGGCCATGAACTTACTGTGTTGTCTAGGTAGTCCATGAATATGTATGTAATCCTCCTGCTTCAACCTTTCAAGCAGTTATGATTATTGACCTTGTACTGTTTTTGTGAGAACAAAATGTTTTCATTTCTCCTAGGTGTTTACCTGAGAATAGAATTGCTCAATCATGTGGTAACTGTTTCACCTTTTGGGGAACTGCCAGTTTTACAACCTGATTGCGATTTTACATTCCCTGCAGCAGTATAGTAGGGTTCCCTTTATTTACTTATTTTTCTTTCCTTTTTTAAGAAAGCTATAATGCCGGCATGGTGGTGCACGCCTTTAATCCCAACACTGGGGGGTGCAGAGATAGGATTATTGCTGTGAGTTTGAGGCCAGCCTAGGACTACAGA
This sequence comes from Zapus hudsonius, assembly GCA_004024765.1. Taxonomy (NCBI): domain Eukaryota; kingdom Metazoa; phylum Chordata; class Mammalia; order Rodentia; family Dipodidae; genus Zapus; species Zapus hudsonius. The sequence goes on along the minus strand of PVHP010017404.1, from coordinate 10,113 downwards.
GTGAATTCCAGGTCAGCCTGGGCTAGATTGAGGTCCTATCTTGAAAAAAATAAAAAGGAGAATGCTATAGTTCTTTTTTTAAAAAAAAAAAAAAATTTTTTTTTAGTGTGTGTGTGTGTGTGTGTGTGTGTGTGTGTGTGTGTGATGTCATGGTGTACATGTGGAAGTCATAGGACAGCTTTCTGGAGTCCTCACTTTCCACCTGTTTTGAGGCAGGGTTTCTGTCATTGTGCTTTGCTGCACTCACAGCAAGCTTTCAGGCTTTTGGAATTTTTGGGTTTTTCGAGGTAGGGTCTCACTCTAGTCCAGGCTGACCTGGAATTCACTATGTAGTCTCAGGGTGGCCTTGAACTCATGGCAATCCTCCTACCTCTGCCTCCCGGGTGCTGGGATTAAAGGCGTGCACCACCATGCCCAACTTTTTGGAAAATTTTTGTCTCTACCTTTTTTCTTACCATCAGTGTACTAGGATTACAAAGACCACAAGGTTTCTGAATTTAAAAATATATGTGTATATATTTTTTAAATGAATTATTGAGTTTATTTGAGGAGAAATCACAATTTGTGGAGTTTAATTAAAGGGAATTGGGACTGGGAAAGGAGGAGTGGAACATTTTCAGGTGGAAAACATACCTCAAAAAAAGTGGAAGTTAATGAGAAATTGAAGCTTGGATAGTGAAAATAAAATGAAGCCGGGAACCCGTGAGAACTAGAAAGACTGAGGCTCACAAAGTGAAGTTCAGAAGGGGTGCAAACATGTGGAAAGCCAAAGCAACTGGGGTTTAGAAGGTGAGGTTCCATTGCCAGGCGTGGTAGTGCACGCCTTTAATCCCAACACTCGGGAGACAGAGGTAGGAGGATTGCCGTGAGTTCAAGGCCACCCTGAGACTCCATAGTGAATTCCAGGTCAGCCTGGGCTAGAATAAGACCCTACCTCAAAAAAAAAAAAGAAGAAGGTGAAGTTCCAAAGGGGCTGCAAACACATGGAGCACCTATGTGGCAGACCCCAAGTGACAATTGGCACATAGGTTCAGATACTGAAACAGTGGGGAGGTTGAGATTAAAGAGGGGGACACACTTGGCATAAGCTCAAGGGGGTAAGTGGGGGAAAAGGAGATAGATAGTTGGTAAATTGGAGACCACCAGACAGATAGAGCAGAGAGACCAGAATTAAAGAGACATTAAAAGACAGGGTTAGGTTTCCCTTCCCCACCTGGCCAGATGGCCAAGTACCGAGACTCACATTAAGGAAGCCCAGACACAGACAGACACACAGACGAGCAGGAACTGGAGAAGGTCTCAGGAGGAAGGCCCCGGGGAAGCCTAATATATATATATATATATATTTGGTTTTTCGAGGTAGGGTCTCACTCTCGCCCAGGCTGACCTGGAATTCACTATGTCATCTCAGGGTGGCCTGGAACTCATGGTGATCCTCCTACCTCTGCCTCCCAGGTGCTGGGATTAAAGGTGTGCACCACCATGCCTGGCTAAAAATATATTTTTATTTATCCATTTGCAAGCAGAGAAAGACACAGAGAGAGAGAGAGAGAATGGGCCCGCCAGGACTTCTAGCCAATGAACTCCAGATGCATGCCCCACTTTGTGCATCTGGCTTTATGTGGGTACTGGGGAATCAAACATGAGTTATTAGGTTTTACCGTAATGGTTGAGCCAGCTCCCAGGTTTCTGGATTTTTTTTATTAGGTTTCTGGATTTTTGTGTGAGGTCTAGGGATTGAATTTGAATATTCAGGCTTGAGTGGCAAGCACCACTAAGACATCTCCCTGGTTGGAGGGTTCCATTTTCTATATAACCTTGCTAATATTAGTCATCTCTCTTTTGTTTATATGTGTACTCGTTAAGTGGAAGTGGTATTGTATCTAGTTGTGATATTGTTTTATATTTCTTTAGTGACTATTGATTTTGGGACTAACTCTTTGGCTTTTTTTGAGGTAGGGTCTCCCTCTAGCTCAGGCTGACCTGGAACTCACACTGTAGCCCCAGGCTGGCCTTAAACTCAAGTGATCCTCCTACCTCTGCCTCCCAAGTGCTGGGATTAAATACATGCACCACCACTTCTGGCTCCAAATGTTTCTTGAGTATTAGGAATGTAATTAACTAAATGTAGAAGTCTGTCTGTCCTCCATTGCTCATCTGGAATTTACTCTTTCCCACTAACCTTAGATTGTGAATAAGTGGAACACAGCACTCATTGGCCTCATGACGTACTTTCGGGAGGCTGTGGTGAACACACAGGAACTCCTAGACTTGTTGGTGAAGTGTGAGAACAAGATCCAGACCCGGATCAAGATTGGACTGAACTCTAAGATGCCAAGTCGATTCCCCCCTGTTGTATTCTACACCCCTAAGGAGTTAGGTGGACTCGGCATGCTCTCAATGGGCCATGTGCTCATTCCCCAGTCTGACCTCAGGTAGGGCTTGATTACACCCTGTAGTGAGCCTTGTTGTTAAGACCCTAAGGAAGAAGGTATTTCTTTACTTTCAGTTTTAATTTTTTCTCATTTTGGTTGCCCAAAACAGGTGGTCTAAGCAAACAGATGTGGGTATTACACATTTTCGTTCAGGAATGAGCCATGAAGAAGACCAACTGATTCCCAACTTGTATCGCTATATACAGCCATGGGAGAGCGAGTTCATTGATTCTCAGAGGGTCTGGGCTGAGTATGCACTCAAGAGACAGGAGGCCATTGCTCAGAACAGGTGGGCATCCAGGAGGGGACACCAATCTGGGGGTTGGGACCCAACACTGAATTTTGTATGGAGATAATTTTTTATTTATTTTCCTGACGTAGGGTCTCACTCTAGCCCAGGCTGACCTGGAATTCACTTTGTAATCTCAGGGTGGCCTCGAACTCACAGCAACCCTCCTACTTCACCTCTGGAGTACTGGGTTTAAAGGCTATGGAGGTCATGTTTTTGAGACGCTAAGGCAGGTTCTGTTCCTGACCGTCGAGGAATATTGATCTCTTTGCTTGAGAACGTATGTTGACTTTCATTTTCCTGGGCAGGCGGCTGACTTTAGAAGACCTAGAAGACTCATGGGATCGGGGCATTCCTCGAATCAACACTCTATTCCAGAAGGACCGGCATACACTGGCTTACGATAAGGGCTGGCGTGTCCGAACCGACTTCAAGCAGTACCAGGTATGTGGAGGGGTAGTAAGGAGACTTTCTTCTACCAGGAGAGTGTCAGGCTTCTCTGGAACCTGCGGTGGTAGGGACCCAGAAACTTGACTACCTGCCTCACCATTTAGGTTTTGAAGCAGAACCCTTTCTGGTGGACACACCAGCGGCATGATGGGAAGCTCTGGAACCTAAACAACTATCGTACAGACATGATCCAGGCCCTGGGTGGTGTGGAAGGCATTCTGGAACACACACTCTTCAAGGGCACTTACTTCCCTACCTGGGAGGGTTTGTTCTGGTAAGGTGCTTCTTTAAAGGGACCTCTACAACCCCTGTGTCTCTGTGGTCTATCATCTCCCAGACTGTCACCCTCAGGAGGACAACAGTGATCTTGGAAGTGACAGAACATCACCTCATTTGGTTCTTCTCCCTAGGGAGAAGGCCAGTGGCTTTGAGGAATCTATGAAGTGGAAGAAGCTAACTAATGCTCAGCGATCAGGATTGAATCAGATTCCCAATCGTAGATTCACTCTCTGGTGGTCCCCAACCATCAATCGAGCCAATGTAAGTGTGATTCTTAGACATGGGGATTAAAAACTAAGGGAAGTTATTTCCATCACCATCATGCTGCCCGAGTACCAGTCTCCTGTGATCTCTAATGTGCATCACCCTCTTTCCTGACAGGTGTACGTAGGCTTCCAAGTGCAGCTGGACTTGACAGGGATTTTCATGCATGGCAAGATCCCTACACTGAAGATCTCTCTTATCCAGATCTTCCGAGCTCACTTGTGGCAGAAGATCCATGAGAGCATTGTGATGGACTTGTGTCAGGTGGGTTACAGTTGGGGGTGAGGATATCACAGTCAGCAGCGTGGATTTTACCTTGAAAGCTTGGAGGAAGAGACTCCTCTTGCTATATATAAATCCTGCCAGCTTTTATCATAAATGAGTTTCCATGACATGTTTCAACCCTTCCATCTTCACCTTCAGGTCTTTGACCAGGAACTGGATGCGCTGGAAATTGAGACAGTACAAAAGGAGACAATCCATCCTCGAAAGTCTTATAAGATGAACTCTTCCTGTGCAGATATACTGCTCTTTGCCTCCTATAAGTGGAATGTCTCCCGGCCTTCGTTGCTGGCAGACTCCAAGTAAGTATTTCGTAGCTCAGCTGTAGGCATCCAGGAACTTTAGTGTTACTGTTCTAGCAGTGCTGCTTCATTCTTCAGGCCTTATTTTTATTTTTCCTGTGATACAGCGCCTGCACCGTGTAGCCTAGGCTGGTTTAGAATTTACGCTACTCTTACCTTGTTCTCCCAAGTGCTGGATTATAGGTGGACGCCACCATTCCCAGCTCCTTGCTGGCTTTCTTTCATACTTGTAGCCTGTGTTTCCCATGTAGTCCATCAACCCATCAGTCAGATCTGCTGGTTGTTTGGGGGGGTCTGGCTAATCTGGAATAGGCAGGGAAGATGGTTTTGGGATTTAAGTGCAGTAATTGGGAGTTTTTGTGATTCTGGGGACATTGGTTATCTCGTGGCTTCCTGAAAGCCTGGCCTCTCTCCATCCCCAGAGATGTGATGGACAGCACCACCACTCAGAAGTATTGGATTGACATCCAGTTGCGCTGGGGGGACTATGATTCCCATGATATTGAGCGCTACGCCCGGGCCAAGTTCCTGGACTATACCACAGACAACATGAGTATCTACCCTTCGCCCACAGGTGTGCTCATTGCCATTGACCTGGCCTATAACCTGCACAGGTGAGTTGGGGCTCAGAAGCATGTATTTTCCATTAGCCCTGTACTTGAATGTAGACAAGTTTCGGTTTGCCTGGGTGAGATGAAGTTTCCTCTTCTGGTCACTGACTTCTCTCAGTGCATATTTGCAGTAGCAGATTATTGTGTCAGCCTGGCCAACAGTCTTTATTTTTGAAAATATTTAAGGGTGTGGGAGTAGGGAGGAATTTGTCATGGGTTTTTTTGGTTTACAATTATTCAAGCTATCAATAAAAAGTTTAAAATAGAAAAATATTTTATTTATTTATTTATTTATTTATTTATTTATTTATTTAAGAGAGGGACAGAAAGACAGTAAGTATGGATGGGCCAGGGCATCCTGCCATTGCAAATGAAATCCAGATGGATGTGCCACTTTGTGCATCTGGCTTTACTTGGGTACTGGAGAATCAAACCCTGGCCATCATGCTTTGTAACCAAGTGCCTTTAACCACCAAGCCATCTCTCCAGCCCTTCCTTGTTTCTTTATAGAGTTGTATTTTACCTTGTTCTTGGAGCTTTCAGCCTTTATCCTTTATCCTCACAGTGCTTATGGAAACTGGTTCCCAGGCAGCAAGCCTCTCATACAGCAGGCCATGGCCAAGATCATGAAGGCAAATCCTGCCTTGTATGTGTTACGTGAACGGATCCGCAAGGGGCTGCAGCTCTATTCATCTGAGCCTACTGAGCCTTACTTGTCTTCTCAGAACTATGGCGAACTGTTCTCCAACCAGATTATTTGGTTTGTAGATGACACCAATGTCTACAGAGTGACTATCCATAAGGTGAGTGTTTAGAAGCAATGTGGGTCCCGCTGTGGGAGGGAAAGACAACAGGTGTATACACTATATACATAATATATATACACACACACATAGAGACATTGGGATGAAGTCTCAGTGGTTATATCTAGGCCATGCTAACTCAAGCAATCATTCTTTAGACCTTTGAGGGGAACTTGACAACCAAGCCTATCAACGGGGCCATCTTCATCTTCAACCCCCGTACAGGGCAGCTGTTCCTTAAGATAATCCACACATCTGTGTGGGCTGGACAAAAGCGTCTGGGGCAGGTAAGCAGCTTAAGTACTAGCATTTAAATGTTGTGCCATAGAACCTTGCTATTGCTCATTTTGGAAGGACAGTAAGACAAAATACCTCTTGTTTCTCTCTATAGAAAGATAGTGTTGCTGGGCACCATGGTGCACACACACAGAAGCAGTGTCTTATTTGACCCTAACCCCCTGAAGTCTTGTAACTTGGGGAATGTTCTCTTACAGGAGATCCAAGAGAGTAGGAAGTCCTTCATGACCTTTAGCTAGGCTTTCAGCTTCTGAACCTCCTCTCTATGCTGTTTTGAACAAGCCACTAAAAATCATCTTTTTAAAGGGAATAAGTCTTCTTTGACTTCTTAGATCCCTGACTGTGCTGTGCCTACTCAGGCAGAGTGTCTCTTCATATTTATAGCATATTTCTTATAATTAGTCTAAGATTCTAGTATTACAAAACACTGATGCTTATCTATATCCAGGGCTTCGTTTATAAGAAATAAAAATTTTTGCTCATAAGACTCTAGAATAAGCTCTCCTCTTTCCTTTGTTCCAACAGTCTGTCTGTCATGACTCATTTCCTTGTGCAGTTTTAAAATACTTATTTAGTAGCAGAGAGAGAATGGGTGCACTAGGGCCTCTTGTTTCTGCAAACAAACCCCAGGCGCATGTGCCACCGTATGCATCTGGCTACTGGGGAACCGAACCCCAGGCCATCACGCTTTGGAAGCAAGCACCTTATCCTCTGAGCCATCTCTCCAGCCCTTGTGAAGCTTTTTATTACCCTAGTAGTCTTAATTTCTTTTGTTTGAACTGCCATACATAGTTAAGCATGTAAACATGTTTTCTTACACAGGTGGTTTGACACTTCTTTCACCTTCTGAATGCCTCATTCAATACAAGTGTTCTAGAAAGTTCATTTCAAAAGTCAACTCTTTTGTTCTAGCTAGCTGGGAAGGGTAGACTCAATTTCTTTCTCTCTTGGTTGTTAGTTGGCCAAATGGAAAACAGCTGAGGAAGTGGCTGCCCTGATCCGATCTCTGCCTGTGGAGGAGCAGCCTAAGCAGATCATTGTCACCAGGAAGGGCATGCTGGATCCGCTGGAGGTGAGAGGGTGGGCAAAGGAAGAAGGAAGGAGGCCTGAGACCTCTAGTCTCTGTTCCTAATCTTGGACTTATCTCATTTTAGGTACATTTACTTGACTTCCCCAACATTGTGATCAAAGGATCAGAGCTCCAACTCCCCTTCCAGGCTTGTCTCAAAGTGGAAAAGTTTGGGGATCTCATCCTTAAAGCCACGGAGCCCCAGATGGTTCTCTTCAACTTGTATGATGACTGGCTCAAGACTATCTCATCCTACACGGTATTAAGCCAACTCTGGGAGGGTTCTTCTAGGAGGAGTGGGTTTAGGATCAGGAAAAGATCCCATGCCACAGACCACTTAATGAGGCCATTTTGATCTGTGCATTGGGCAACAGGAACTCTATTGACTTAGGAGGGTTTGGGACCTTAAGAGTCTGAAATCAACTATTGGGTTTCTTGAAAGGCTAGAGAAAAGGAGAGATCCTTTAAGCAGCTGACTTCTGCTTTTCCAAATCTCTTCCTAGGCTTTCTCCCGTCTCATCCTGATTCTACGTGCCCTGCATGTAAACAATGACCGGGCCAAGGTGATCCTGAAGCCAGACAAAACTACTATTACAGAGCCCCACCACATCTGGCCCACCCTGACTGATGAAGAGTGGATCAAGGTGGAGGTGCAGCTCAAGGATCTGATCCTGGCTGACTATGGCAAGAAAAACAAGTGAGCAACAGGAGGGACAGAGAGAGGGTTTCATCATATCCTTGCAGTCCCAACAATCTTCCTGTCTTAGCCTCCCAAGTGTGCCATCATGCCCAGCTTGAAGTTTCCATTTTTTTAAAAAAAAATATTTTATTTATTCATTTTCAAGGAGAGAGAGAGAGAGAGAGAGAACCAGGGCCATACCTTGTGGGTCTGGCTTATGTGGGTCCTGGGGAATTGAACCCAGGGCCTTAGGCACTGGTGGCAAGTGCCTTAACCGCTGAGCCATCTCTCCAGCCCTTGAAGTTTCTTTCTTCTTTTTTTTTTAATATTTTATTTTATTTTTTAAAAAATATTTTCAAGCAGAGAGATACAGGAGATAGATGATGATGATGATGATGATGATGATGATGATGATGATGATAATGATAGAGAGAGAGAGCACCAAGGCCACCACCTTGTGGATCTGGCCTATGTGGGTCCTGGGGAAATGAACCCGGGTCCTTAGTCACTGGAGACAAGTGCCTTAACCACTGAGCCATCTCTCCAGCCCTGAAGTTTCTATTTTTAAGAGTTGTCTTATGCCAGGACAGTTTCTTTGGAGGACAAATGAGAGTTACAGGTGTATGCATACATTGTGCCATGCTGCTGGGAATGGGATGAATGGAATGTAAATGCGCTTCTACTGTATGCATTCCTTACAAGTGTCATTTGATGATTATCTGGACAAAGTATGGGCTGCCCTACCCACCCAGTTATACCCTTGCCATCAAGGCAAAAGTGATTTAAGGGGCAGGGATCCTGTTTAACTCACAGTGTACCCACAGTGTGAACGTGGCATCCCTGACCCAATCCGAAATTCGAGACATCATCCTAGGAATGGAGATTTCAGCTCCATCACAGCAGCGGCAGCAGATAGCTGAGATCGAGAAGCAGACCAAGGAACAGTCACAGCTTACTGCCACCCAGACTCGCACTGTCAACAAGCATGGTGATGAGATCATCACCTCCACCACCAGCAACTACGAGACCCAGACCTTCTCATCAAAGACTGAATGGAGAGTCAGGTACTGTGACGGACAAGAGGCCAGGGACGGAAGGGCCTGTGGACACTGTACCAAGAGGTGCTGACATTTCCTATCTATTTTTCAGGGCCATCTCTGCTGCCAACCTGCACCTACGGACCAATCACATTTATGTTTCATCTGATGACATCAAGGAGACTGGCTATACGTACATTCTTCCCAAGAATGTGCTTAAGAAGTTCATATGCATATCTGACCTTCGTGCCCAAGTGAGTAAGCGGGCTCAGCCCAGAACTCACTTGACAGTTCCCGGAACTTGAGATCTTACTTTCAAGATTCACAGATGAGTAACTCAAGATAGACAAAACAGCAAGAAGGGCTTTGGCTGTCTTGACATACCAAACATTTTAAAAAACCATGGCAATTAAGAGAATATATTAAGCCGGGCGTGATGGCGCCCGCCTTTAATTCCAACACTCGGGAGGCAGAGGTAGGAGGATCACCATGAGTTCAAGGCCACCCTGAGACTACATAGTGAATTCCAGGTCAGCCTGGACTAGAGCAAGACCCTACCTTGAAAAACCAAAAGAGAGAGAGAGAGAGAGAATGAATATATTAGCTGGGCATGGTGATTCACACCTTTAATCCCAGCACTTGGGAGGCAGGAGGATCACCATGAATTAAAGGCCAGCCTGAAACTACAGAGTGAATTCCAGGTCAGCCTGGGCTAGAGTGAGACCCTACCTCAAAAAAACAAACAAAAAAAAAAAGGACTGGCATGGTGGCTCAGGCCTGTAAGTCCAGCTCTTGGGAGGCTGAGGCCAACCTGCACTACAGAGCAAGTTCCAGGTGAGTCTGGGCTAGAGTGAGACCCTGCCTCAACACACACACTCACACCTGTAGACGAATGAGACATAGGTACTTCCAGGGTAGGCTCATTGGTGGTGTTTAAAATATTTTATTCATTTTCAAGCAGAGATACAGAGAGAGAGATACAGAGATACAGAGAGAGAGAGAGAGAGAGAGAGAGAGAACGAACGAACGAACCAGGGCCACCACCTTGTGGATCTGGCTTATGTGGGTCCTGGGGAATTGAACCCAGGGCCTTAGACACTGGAGGCAAGTGCCTTAACCACTGAGTCATCTCTCCAGCCCTCATTGGTGGTGTTTATTAGCATGTACAAGGTACTTCCAGGGTAAGTTCATTGGTAGTGTTTATTAGTATGTACATGGCCCGAGTGAATTGCCTATTAGTGAGGCCCTGGATTAGATACCTAGCACCCCTTACCCCCAATATGTATGTGTGTGTGTGTATATATATATATATATAT